>JAAEAF010003238.1:0-143944 GCA_011037195.1 Triatoma infestans | reverse complement strand
CCGGGTCTGGATATTTGTTCTAGACCCGGACTGTTGTTGTTTTTCTTGGGGTAGCTATATGGGCACAGTGAGGGTTTGGATAGCGTAGGGTTTGGTCCCACCCCGCAGACAAATAATAATAATAATAATAATAATCCCACCTCTTCCCCAAAAACCGAATTAAATGAATTTTTTCCAGAAAAGGTTTCAAAAAAAGTCATTGAAGGCATTTTCGAGGAAATCGCAAAAAAGTGAAAAAAAAAAACATTCAGTAAAGAGGTATTTTCGGTTGAGGAATTTTAACAGACAACTTACTGTCGGATAAGAGTATAAAGTACGAACTTACTGCGATTTTTGAGCTATGCTGTTCACATACACATTTTCTAAAAACAGCATTTTTGGACTCAGGAGACCTTTCCGGTGAAAACTCGATATTGAAAATTTGACACGATTGCAATACTTCCTCTTACTCTTACTTCCTCACCATTTCACTACACGATAGCCAAAAAAAATTAGTACTAAATAATAGGTAATAGAAATTGTTAAACGTGATTGTAAATATAATATTATCTAGGTGGCCATTGCAGTTGTTATTTAGAGGAAAAAGTAAAAAAAATAAATATAAAAACTACGGACGCCATGTTTAGTAATGCTGTTCTTTATCAGTTATTGATTATTTCTTGCGGGTGTATGTACCATATAGTCCAGTATAAAATGTCCGGCAGCCTCAATATCACCCACCCTCCCCACATCTTACTGGATGCCATTTTTATTTTTCACAACCTCCATTGTGTTTTGTAACTGTTTCTCTAGAATGAAAATTTTTGTGGTTTCCCAACAAAATTGTAAAAAATTAGACGTGAAACACTCACACAACTTTCTCTCACTCCTGTTATACAATAATGCATATACCGACAAATTTTCTTTAAACTTCGAATTTTACTCATTTGTCCTGACCTAAATATACAGGTGGCAGAGGGCAGTAGCAATCTAACAACCCAAGCAGGTATGGAAGTGAAGAGCGCGCCATTAACATAGAACCATCTCCCGGTTAACCAATTTTGATGAAAACCTTAATGTCGTGTCCCCTGATGGGATGTAAACTAAATATGAAGTTTACTGCAATTTTTCCCTTTTTGAGTTATGCTGACCATACACATACACGCGCACACAAAGACCAGTTTCTAAAAACCACTTTTGTGATCTCAAAGGACTTCAAAACGTATATATCCGGGGAAAATTCGATATCGAAAATTCGACACGATCGCACTAGTTCCTCTTACAGCACGAAGCCTCTTTTATATGTAATATAAATTTAAATTTTAAAGAAAATCGGTGAAAACTATTTTTGAGAAAATAGGCAAGAAGCCGGTAAAAATAAAAGAGCTTCCGCTTTACGATTTTGTAGAGCTTGAGCTGAAAAAAAAATTGCCGTTTCTCTAAGCTACTACCAAAATCTCAGGAAACCATTGCCGATGGAACGAACTTCACATCTCATCGACAATTCAAGCAAATTTAAAAATTCTGCAGTTTCACAATTTTTGCTTTTATCAGCCTTCTTATTTATTCTAAATTTATCTTACAAAATTAGTAGCGTTCCTAAATTGGCGTTTGTAAAACGGTTAAAAAAAATTATTATTGAAAATATTTGCCTTAGGAAAAAACAAATAAAATTGAAATTAAAAAAATATATATAAGACATGTTAAATGATCCAATCATTTACGTATATTTATCCATCTACTATTGTGAAAATAAAGATGGCCAAAACGACCCTCCAATTTGTATTATTTTAAACTTTTCTAATATTATTTGGTATATAATAATTTATATATAAAACCCATTTTTGAACAATTTCATAAATATTGTATTTTGTATGTTTCCATTAAATGTCTAGTTGGCAGTTGCTTTAGGTGCTTCTATTTAGATTGATCGAACTGTCACCGACAGTTCAGCCATTACAAAATAGAAAATAAAGTGCAGGTAACAAATAATATTTTCGCAAATATAACAGATAAACACACAACATGCATCACCCACCGTGATATACGTAGTATCCTGTATTGGATATATTACAAAAAAAACAACAATCTCCTCGTGTGAAACACTCACAGGACTTCCTCTTAGTATAATTACAAACAGTCCAATTGGTAGATTTTCCTCAAATTGGAATTTTTGCTTATCATCTGGTTGGCCTTAGCAATTCAGATATAATAAGTGGTAAGGATTATTCTGTTGGCTTTTAGAACATGAACATATCTATCTGATTGTGAGTACATTGTACGGAGGCACCCCGAGCTAAACTTTATGACGTCATGTGAACTTTATAACGTCACAGTAAAATTTTAGCCTTATTCAAAGATTTCACCACAACTCCATGAAATCAATTTTTCTAGGGAAACTGTTTCTAATCCAAATTTAAGGAAAATCGTTGGAGCTATTTGCGAAAATTCTGGAAAACTTAGAAAACCTAGTCTATGAAGTTGTATTTTTGGGTAACCAATTTTTTCGAACTTTGAATTCTTAGGAATATATGAATGTGGTAGAACTATGCATTGTTCGGCACACTTTAGAGGAACTGCTTAACGTTGTCCGCTCCCCTCCCACTCAGAAACCTTGGAAACCCCATTTTCCTGACAAAATGTTTCAAATAAAAATGATAGAGCATTAAATGTATAATTGCTAATAAAACCTCGCTAAATAATCTGCGAAGGTTAGAAGAATCCAGATAAAAGCTATCAATGAAGTCATATTTCCGGTTGATGTTTTTTTTGTTTTTTTTAAGGGAAATCTTTGTGTCAGATGTGCAGTGATATTTAAACGGTACTTATCAAGTTTGAGCTTCCTATGATTTTGTTTTTAGCTTTTTAGATTTTTAAGTTCTCTTACTCTCTCTTCAATCTTTCTCACTCAAAACACACACACACACACACACACACACATACACATGCATGAAACTATAACCACAAATTCTATGCTTTTCGTCTTAAACGGATCTTACAACATCTATTGCTGATGATAACTCAATTTCGAATGAAAATTAACACATTCGCACTACACCCTTGATAAATTTCACAACCTGGTAACAGAACTACACTCTTATTGACTTCCTTAACTGTAATAAAATTTTTCAGAGGCCTATAGAAGTAGTTAATTTGTGCGAAAAAAAATTTAGATTTAGCGTACTCAGATAGCCAAAAACTCTGGGCTTATCACTCACTTATCTGATCAAATCTCCTGGACATGTTGTGTCTACTACAGACATATGGGAAAATTATCAGAAGTCTTTTAAAACCACACGAATTTTCAGTCCAGAAAATTGTTCTAGACAAAAAAGTCTGGTAAGGGAAACTTATTGAGTTTCCTCTTACTACAGCAGCCAAGTTCCAATTCATTTCCCTTAAACTTGGAATATTTTCACCTTTAAGTCCTTATTTGTATCATAGATGTATAAGCGATTGCGATTGCTTTTTTTAAAGTGGCACTTTAATGATAGATGCTCACACATACCTGGAGGCCCAGCCCTAATGGAATCCGCTATTGATTTTGTTAACACCTGAAAAAAATTCCGTTTAAATGACATTTCCGGTGGAAGGGATTTTGGGGAAGAAGAGTTCTTCTTAAGTATCCAAAAATAATTAAAACTTTTATCTTCCTGTGAGTATTGTTTTCTTGCTAATGCGTTCTCTCTCTCTCTCTCTCTCTCTCACACACACACACACACACACACACACACACTGCTCGCATACCCAAAATCATTCGTTATAAAGATTTCCTTTGTTCCGCCCTCAGATTTTAGATGTTATTCTTGAAAACAAATTTTATTCTCGCGAATCTGACTTCGTCACAATTGTTTCTCTTACACCAGTAAAAGAAAAAAAAAAATAACTCAAATTAAGTTATGTCAAACAAAATAAAACTTTTATAACAATAAAATGATTGAGTAAAATAAAAGGAGAAGGACGCGAATGCCCTCTAGATTAGTGAAGACTATGTACTTTGGTCAGGAATAGATGGGGAATTGGCGGTGTTGGTACGACGTTAGTAGCAAAGAGGTGTCCCTGTCTGTATGTGTGTCTTTGTATGCCTGTGTGTCCCATATATATATATATATCATACATGTATATGTACAGTCTCTATACATGTTAATTACGACAAGCATATATTTGCATATTTACCATAATATAAATGAAGCCAACAACATGTAAATTAGTTACGTATATAGAGAAATGGTTCTTTGTTGGTGGGTATACGTGTGTGTATGTGTTTTTGGCTCTATTTCGCTTACTCCTACACATGCGCTATATATATATATATCTCCATCTCTGTTTACTCACTCCCACACATGTATATATACACATCAATTGCTGTTGTTCATATACTGTAGATTGTTAGCTGCAAAGTTTCTTCATTTTCTTTTGTAAGCGTCAAATCACTATTTGCAATTAGAATTCTTAATTACATTCTAATAATATATTATTAATATGTGTTAATAATAATTGAAATATACCAATAAAATATCTTTATCAAATTTTATTGGGGTAATAAGTTGAAAATTTTACTATAAACTAAATTTTCACAAAATGAGGACTAAATTGAAAGGTCTTTAGGATGTAAAAGTTGTTCAAATCCTCTAAATCCTCCTGATTATTGAAGAGAATTTTTTTAAAAAAACTTTGTATTTTCTCCTACTCAGATAATAAGCTTCACGCTTCCAAAGATGAAGAATTCCAAATATGCAGAAAATCGGGCAAATGGAAGTGCAGCTAATAGAATAGGTTACTGAGTATTCGGAATTTTCTCATAAAAACGTTCCATCAATTTTCTTTATACTTGTAATGCTTACCGAACAGATCTTAAATTAATACTTTTTTATTTCTAACGCTTTTCTGATAAAATTGATTCTAAGGGCAAATAAGGAATCTTAAAGTAGTTGCAAGCTTTGATTGAGGCAGAGAGTGTTGCAATACAAGTCATAATCAAGTAAACAAGTATAATACCTGTCACCTATATTTATATGTTCACTGCCCATAATGATACAACTGCAGAAATTAAAAGAAGAATTGTGGCCGCTAATAAGACTTATTTTAGTCTAAACAAGCAGATGAAAAGTAGGCATCTATCCATAATGACGAAGTTGAGACTATATAATTCGTTCAGTGCTCATATACGGGGTACGAAGCCTAGACTATTTCTAAAACAGATGAACATAATGTTTTGGTATGAAAGTATTTGTTTAAAGTATGACCGTTGATGATGAATTATGTTATGAAGAAATTTGGTGAGGATCGGTCAAGAAAGAAACATTCAATTATGCCAACGTTTCGACAGAGTTTCCTGTCTTTATCAAGGCTTTAGTATATGGATAGTCGTGAAGATGTGGAGAAAGAATTTCAGATGAGATGAGTCAAGAAACTAGTAACTTTTAATTTTCTTCTTTATGTTTCTGCGATGCAAGAAATGTGTATGTTTTAAAAATTCTTTCTCCATATCTTCACGACTACCTATATATTAAAGCCTTGATGAAGACAGGAAACTCTGACGAAACGTTGGCATAACTGAATGTTTCTTTCTTGACCGATACTCACCAAATTTCTTCGTAACGTAATGTTTTAGTATTTGAAAGGAAAGTCTTCGTCGTATATTTGGGCCTTTGAAAGTTGGTCAACATTGGAGGTACAACCGAGAACTTATTCCCTCCTTAATAAACCTGACATCTTTACAATAACTGAAATATCGAGACTCAGCTGGACAGGCCATATAGCGCGAATGAATGAAGGTGAAACGCCCAAAAAGCTTTTAAATAAGAATCTATATGGCACTCTGTCAAGTGAGCGCCCAAGGTTACGTTGGGTCGATGGAATTAAAGAAGATGCCAGGAGCTTACTTAACTTCGAAAATAGAGAGCAGCTGCGAAAATTAGGCCGAGCTAACTGGCGAAGACTCCTTGAAGAAGCCAAGATCCACTAGTTGGATTGTAGCGCCTTTGAAGAGGAAGATATTTATATGTAAGGCACAGCCGGCCAGAAGTTTAGTAATAGTACAAATTTAAAAGAAAATTAGGTCAGTTAAAGTATTGTAGTGATATCAGTAAGAGAAAATTGCGTGTTTTGAATGATTCACTACCTGATTTTTTGTAACAGTAATTTATGTAACATTACTATCAATTAAACTGCGAAAAAATCATAGGTTCATGAGAAAATCATGATTTTCTAATGTAACTTAATCTAGAACCTGGGGACGCTGGACGGAAGAAGATGCCCTTAGATCACATTAGGTACATTATCTCCCTTCCCACCGATCTCTTATCAGCCCTATTTCATTTAAAACACAAGTCTCAGATAAGAGAGGTATCTAACACTGATACCAGGTTTTCCGTCTCAGAGATTTCCCATCAAAGTTCCGAATCGCCTGGACTTTCCAGCTCTCCCCAAGAAGAAGATGAAAAATCTGGTGTGAAACACTTCACACTACTTTCTCTTACTGCAGTTCACACAGATTTAGTGACAATCTTCTCAAACTTATAATTTTTCCAAAATGTTTATTTTCTTCAATTTTATTTCAACTGGAGAATTTAAATGTAATAAAAATTACTTGTTCGTAGAAAGCATAACCTCTCCCCCTCTCCACATAAACATTCTTTAAATGAACTTTCTTGGGAAAAAGTTTCCAACAAAAATGCCAGGACTCTGAAACCATAGTTAGTATTACAAATTTAAAAAATCCGTAGGTGCTTTTATGGAGTAAAACGCAGAAAAGTGAAAAAAATTGTTCAGTAAAAACGCATTTCCGGTCAACTGATTTTCTTCAAACTCGGAATTTAGGCAACATTTTTAATTCTAATTAATATTGTTTAGGTATCACCATTATCTAAACTAATACTAAAAAAATACTAAAAAAAAAAATCACACACAAATAAAGACTAAAAAATCTTTTGTTTTCTTTCAGACATCAAAATTTAATTTATTCAAATTTTCGAATTTCAAAAGAACAAACTTTCGAATTTCAATTTATTCAAATTCGAAAATTTGTTCCGATCGCAATACTTCCTCCCTATAATCGCTGTCAAAGAAAGTAATAAATGTTGAAAGTTGAGTTCGATATAAGGTAAGTAAAGTAAAGTAATGCCTATTTTTTCAGGCAGGCTTAACGTCCAACTACCAAATTATATGTCGTGGACTGGGGCGACGGAAGCACACCTACTTTAGTAATAACATGTTTTAAACAAATATAAAATTTAGCAGTTATACGCGGGACTCGAACTGGGGTCCTCCCACCACTGAACTGGAGTCCATGCTCATAACCACTACACCAACACCCACCCCGAGTTGGTATATAATGGTATTGCAAAAATTAGGTGTGAAACACTCACACAATTTTCTCATACTGCAATCTAGATTACTTATAATTGATAATCTTACTTCAAAATTAGAATTTTTACTAGATATTTTGTAGTCTAATATTTATTTCAGGAAGCATGGCCTACCAACCTCCCCGAACCTCTTAAAAGCAATTACTCGGAAACAAATTTCGTAAAAAAAGTGATAGATCTATAACTATAGTGACGTACTATCCTAAGTTCCCCCTAATGGAGAAAATCGCAGCAAACTGAAAAAAAAAACAAAAAACTGTTCAGTAAAGTTGCATTTATGGGCCCAGTGGGGCTTTGGATAGCGTAGGGTTTGGTCCCCCCCCCCACAGACAAATAATAATAAATAAAATTGTATTTCCGGTGTACCGATTTGTTTCTAACTCGGAATTTTAGCATCACATTTAATTGTAATTAACATTATATTGATGATAGAATGTTATAATAAATTGAATAAATGGCACTTTAGAGGAAAATATAACCCCATTTCCTCCCACAAAGTCCCCCTTAAATGAATTTTTCCGGAAAAAGATTTAAATAAAAGTTATAGATATAAATTATATAGTATCTAAACAATGTTTAAAGAAAATCGTTGAAGCCGTTTTCGAGAAAATTGCTAAAATCTGAAAAACAACATTGGTTAAAGTGGTACATCCGGTTGACCGATTTTGATCAAACCTTATTGTCGAGTTACCGGGTAGAAATGAAATATCAATTTTCAACTTTCTGCAATTTTGCGTTTCTGCAAAACCACATTTTTGGGGGGTCTCAAGGGAGGGGGATATTTCCGGGGAAAACTTGATATAGAAAATTTGATACTACCGTAATACTTACTTCCTCTTACCAGTAGTAAGAGAAAGTAAAAATAAGTACAAAATAATATTTTAGGAAATAAAAAAACAGAACAGTACCTTGAAAATTGTGCTGATGGCGAAAGCTAAGCAATAGTTGCTTATTAATTCGCATCCTCAACGCATCTACTATAGTTGACAAAGCGGCCAGAGTTTCTCTATAGCTGTTTTATAATATTCGACACAATTCAAGGGAAATACTCGCTGATGGCCAAAAGTGTGAAAACGAAAAATGTTATTGTAATTTGGGCTGAGTTTTTGATTGGCTGATAATAATCAGATAAAAAAAAATACAACAGAGGGGATGATGTTCTATACTAATTCACTTTCAACTGCAAGTAATCACACGTCTATAAGAGGACTGTGAAGTGTGAAGTACTCAAACAACGTTTCAGCACTATAGTTATCTAGGTGAGAATAGTAGAGAGTGGGGGTAATCATTATTATTATTATTATTTTTTCACTGGTTATTAGAGGGCTGCTCTTGTTTAGAGGTGGGGATGAACCAGACAGACAAACAAGGAACCATGGTAGTTTAAATAAATAATAAAAAAAGAAGTAACTCTAACTTTTTACCAGGCCTATCCCCCTCCACCATTTCCTATTTAACCCTATCTTTTTTTTACCGTGGGGCCGCGCACTCTAGGGAATTTGCAAGTCATCATCATTTTTATTTTATTTTATTATTTTTACTTTTTCTTATTGCTATAAGTCGTAAGTTTGGCGATCGCGTCAAATTTTGAATATCAAGTTTTCACCGGAAATACTTTTGTTTTGAGGTCCACTGAGTCAGAAAAAGTGGTTTTCAGATAATGGTCTGTATTTGGGTAAACAGCACAGCTCAAAAAAGAAAAGTGGTTTCCTTCATAGGAAAGCTTGACCTTCAGTTCGGATATCACCATGGGTTCCGACAGGAAGTTATCCGTTAAAATTCCTCAACCACTTTACCCAATGAATTTTTCAGTTTTTTTTTTTTGCGACTTTTTCGAAAAACTAGTCAAACGATTTGCTTCAAATTTATTATATCAACTGTATATAGGTAACTATAACTTTTATTTGAAATATTTTTCCGAGAAAAGTCATTAACTTTTGGAGGGAAGAGGGGGACTAGTTTTCATCTAAAAGTGCTATTTAAGTTTATTAACATATAATTCTATCAGTTAAATAATATTAATTAAAAATAAATCTATTGCCAAAATTCCGAGCTTGAAGAAAAACCGGTTGACCAGAAGTGCGTTTTTACTGAACAGTTTTTTTTTTCAGTTTTCTGCGATTTCCTGCATAAAAACAACGCCGGAATTTCACTATACTGAACATCTAGTAAGAATTATAAGTGCGGAGAAAATTTGCCATTTTTGAAAAAATTGCAGTAAGAGAAAGTCGTGTTGGTTTTTCACGCCCAGATTTTTTATTTTAATTTTATTTTAGTCGCTAGTGACAAGGTACTAGTTTGTGCTTTCTGTTATTTTGTGAGTGTGGTTCCCTACATAGCACACACATATATATACGTCATTCTATATACCAGTAAAGGGTTTAGGTTACATACAGGGCTCTAGGGGAGTATTGCATTTATGTGAACGTAATGTGTTTGTATGTGTACATGTGTGAGAGAGAGCGCTAAGGTATTGTCTCTTCCGGTAGAGTGCAGTACAACCACTTTGTATATACGAACAACCCCTTTTTCACGGCTTTTTACACAACCCGTTCCTTTTTTTTCTTTTTCAGTGTGTGTTTGTGTGCGTTTTTGTGAGACTATCACCTGTTTCTCTGTCCTGTACATTCACGTACTTACTTAAACACACACACATATTAAAGAAGTTGAAGGGAAGCAATGTTCCTTGAAGGCTTCCACTATTCCCTTCTGGAATTTCCATGAACTCTTACCTTGTCCCATTTCCTCTTTGTTGTGTCCCTCTCCTTCTAGTTCTGTTTCTCTCTCCCGCCAGTGTACCTTCATAAATACAGGTGGCACATGGTTAAATGCTTCCTTTTATAAAAAAAAGGACAGACCTTCCGAATACTATTGTTCTAGGATTACGTGAAGAAAAGAAAGAACCTCAGGGTTTATTCAAGAGTTAATGGTTGAGAAACTAGAGGAGAGGTAAAAAAAAAAGAGTAGGTAATGCAATCATCTTGAACACAAAAACTGAAGCATTTACGTATATATACTCTTTGAAATATAAATATAATATGATTATTTTTGGAAAAGAGTGTATTACTTTCCCTTTCTGTTTTATGTGCGAATAGTTTCGAAATTGAGTTTGCCCCGATAATACATGTTTTGAAATCTTACCGCATCTGAGGACGAATCGGTCAATATTACCCAAATAGAAGCTCCACTTTATTGAATTTCTTTTTTTAACTAAAAATGGCTCCAATAATTTCCTTTAAACTTTATATAATATTTACACATATAAATGCCTATCATTTTTACTTTAAACATTTTTTTCCAGGTAAAACTGCATTTTAGAAAATTCTAGTGAACGTGTGACATTAGATTTCAAGTGCTAACTACCATGTCCCCAAACACCACTTAATTTATCTTGAAGATTTCCAAATGATTATCTTGAAGTTCAATAAAATGTCCAAGTTAAAAGAAACTTAGTTGATTTTATTATTTATAAAATTGTTAATAACTCAATAAGAGAAAGTTGTCTAAGTTTTCCAAAGAGATTTTCTCCATTAATTCTCAAGTTTCCGGAAGTCGAAAAACCACGGGAAGCGCAAAATTGTTATTCCATTAAAATACTCAACCGAAAAGTTTTCCTCTAAAGCAATACTTCACTTCATTTTGTGGAACTGACACCTATATAAATTAATACTTATACAATATAAGCATTCCTAATAGCACCTAATAAGCATTGCTAAATTTTCAAAATTTGAAGAAAATCGGTTTTTGAGTTTTTTGGTCTGGAATTTTATCGAAAACAACTATGGCAATTTCCTTTAATTTGTAAGTTTATGCTAAAGGCACATATATAAACGTATCACTTTTATTTGGAACATTACCCCCCAAATAGATTCTAGATAGCTGTACGGAAATTGTGTCATAGGGAAACGATTAGCTCAGTGGTTAGCGCACTGGACTTCCACGCGGAGGACCCGGGTTCGAGTCCAGCTGTGCAGCCCTATCATTTTTTTCTTCCTGAAAAAAAATATTGAAAAACAATATTACAGTCCTTAACATGTTTCAAGCTAAATATTATAAAAACTTAGCCCTAGTCTTGTATGCCATCTTACGGCTCAAAAACAATGTTAAAGTCCTTAGAATGTGTTTAGCTAAATATTATAAGTGTAAACATAATTTAAACATGAACAAAATATCAAAAAATATTAAAGTCTTTAGCTAAATTTTTTTAAAAAATATTAGCCTAGTCCTTGTATCTCTCTCTCGGGCGCGGCTCAAAATGATAATAAAGTCCTTAGAATGTTTCTAGCTAAATATTATAAAACATAGCCGCATGTCGTGTATATCATCTCCCGGCTCAAAAACAATATTACAGTCCTTAGAATGTTTCTAGCTAAATATTATAAAACATAGCCATATGCCTCGCATGCCATCTTCCGGCTCAAAAAAAATTTTTTTTCCCTGACAAATTTCGACCTTATATTTTCAAGCTAAATATTATAAAACATAGCCGCAGGTCAGGCATGCCCATCTCGCGGCTAACAAATATTCTTTTTACCTTAGATTGTTTTCAAGCTAGATTTTTCAAAACGTAGCCGCATGCCTCGCATGCCATCCCGCGGCTCAAAAATATTTTTTTTCCCTGGTTAAAAATCAGATGGGGGGTATCATCGTAATTTTGTAGCCGCGCGCCAGACCCCTGCCTTCGGGCGTATATTCATAAGTGCCTGGAGCTCAAAAAAAATGGACCTAGAACCGGTAAATTACATCTACTAGCCCCTACAGCTCACTGTCTGGTGATGTATACTGTTGTCTGTAGCCAGAGAACCTGAGATGGCTGCAAGCACCAATGACCATAGATGTTGACGCGCCTTAAATTAAAGAAAAAAAAAAAAATTGTGCCGTTAAATTGTAAATGTGTTGCGCAGTTGGTGCAGTTTTATTGGTTCGCTCTACTAGCCCAGAATGTAATCACTTCTCTACTGGCCAAGGACAAATATGTGAAATTTGAGTGTAAAGAAAATTTGTCATTTTATATGTGATTGTATTAACAGGAGTAAGAGAAAGTGATGTGAGTGTTTCACACAAAATTTGTTTTGTTTAAAAAGTATTCTCTCTTTTCATTATCCTTACCACATTGGCTAGAAACAACATCTTATTCTTATACAGAGGACCCTCAGTACAAGTATTTACGTTAATATTGGCCCACCGCAATACTTGCACATACAGTGAATATTGTATAATTAGAGAGAGTAAAAAGTAAATAAATATATCAGTAAAGAAATATTAAATACGAATAAAATTGAACAATCGATCTGTATTTTTAGTTTATTTTTCTGTGGTTGTGATAACAGTGAATTGTGATTTGTGTGATAAACGTAAATTTCTTTTAAAACTATTATTCATTGTTCAGTAGATTGAAGGAAACTGGTGGAATGCATGTGACTGTCCAGACAAATCCCTCCCTCTCTCCACTATTTCTATCTCTAGTAGTGAAGGAATAATATTGGTGTTTTAAGAGATGTGTGTGTGTGTGTGATGTGCAGTTTATGTTGGAGGGCGACAGAGTGTGCCCTGAACGCTGCACAACTGAGAAAGGAGAGAATGATTCCGACTGTGAAAGTGAGGTAGTTGTACTAGTAAGAGAACGACTCATGCAAAGTATTTTCGCTTACAATAAATCAGCGTTATCAAACATCTTATACTTACAACACTCGGAGCCAAAACCAGTCCAAGGGGCTCCGCCGACGCGACGGTGGTGTGTGAGGGGCGGCGGGCCTTTCTACTTCCTAGATACTCCATTCTATTTAGCTTGCCTTACCAGTTACCTCCTATCTCACAGTTAGGTTTCTTGGTGGTCGTTTTCCGGCTTCCAACCAACTCTACCCACCATTCCTCCAATGGGACCCTATTAAGAAGAGTTCATCCCACCCTCCTATTTCTTCCCCTACTGCTGCCTCTACTTCCGCAACATGAACACACACACACATACAAAATAAAACTAGCTTAGAAATTGCTTCTTAATGTTGTTACTTTAATAACAGACTTTTTGCTTTCTTTGAAAGAGGAAGTAGTGCAATCGTGTATAATTTTTTTCTTTTTTTTTTTAAATTCCAGTTTTCATAGGAAATAAACGTTTTGATGTCATCTATGGGTGATAAAAAACGTAGTGTGAAACTCTGACACGACTTGCTCTCGCCCTAATTTATACAATTTAATCAAGAAATTTTCTTTAAAATGGCTCCGTTGGCCTATAAAAATGGTGGAGGGGATTTTACTTGTATTCCTGAGCGGCCTTTTCTTTCTGCCTTGAGAGTTTATTGCAGGGCCCTTTCAGGCCATCAATCTTCAGGCATCCGCTGATGTTGACCATACCAAGTTAGGACCTTCTCCAACTCTCTAAAGCATCACACACAACTTTGACTTCTTTTCTAACTATCTTATTCCTTATTCTTTCCATCGTAAAATGGTGCGTACTTATCTTCCAGAAATCCATCTCGTTTAGTTTATTTGCCGTTACTTTTGTAAAAACCGTATCTCGCCCCCATATAGAAGTATAGTCTCAATGATCACGGAGTAAGTAACTTTTTTCCGTATAATGAGAGTCCTCATCAACATGCTATTAGCTCTTCTTCCATTCTGTATTTTTTTCCGTTACATCATCGTTATATATTATTTCTTTGTCAAATACAGAACCCAGCTATATTTAAACTTATCCACCTTTTGGACTGTTGTATATCTGTCAAGATCAATTTTTCGAGCAACTATGTGCGGCCAATTACCAAGTTACTCCATCTTGTTAAAGTTAATCTCCAGACCTATCATTGATCATTCACCTTCTTCAGTTTGCAAAGCATATCCGGGAGATGTCCATGTAATTCTGCGCTAACAATATCTAGAAATGTATGTAAAGCTCGGGAAACTGTGGGCTGAATCAAATGTCGTCACAGTTACTAGAAAGTTTTGGCAATTGGCGAGCCTTAATAGCCGTTTGGGTGCCAGAACTAAGTCTAGTTTCTAGATCAGAGCAACTATCTCCCTGTGGTATACAAATGATATTTATGGATAAAAACCCAATTTTGTAAAATTTGTCATAATCGTAGTAATTCCTCTTACAGATTAATGAGAAAGTATACAAAGTTTAAAGAAAAACAGTTAATTACGAAAACGCGAATTTTAAGAATGGATTTTCACGAAAAGTGTTCCAAAGATTTTTGGGGGGAAAATTATTTTTTCAAAAGGAAGAACATCCGATATCTTTTATCCAACACTCTTCCGTAATTGAATGTACAAATTGATTATATTCTTTCTTAAGTTTGAATAGAGAAAATATTAATAATAACAATATTATAACAATTTAATATAACAGATGTTTTTTTTTAATTATTATTAATGCAATTTGAATATAAGCAAAAGATGGTTTATTTATAATATAAATATGGGACAGCTGTTAGCAGGAAGTGATTGAGAGTTACCCCTTTTTAGGACATCACTTTTGTAAAACTTTCTGCGATTGTCGTTTATTCACGAAGCAAGGAACGTGATGTTTAATAATAGAAACAGTTTTATAGTCTAGATAGTAAATAGAGGTGGTACGGAGAAATATTCTGTATAGCCAAAACCTTTTTAGTTGTACAGTATGAAGCTGCATCGTGGAATATATTTAATAAAGAAAAAAAAAATTATTTAAAGGGGCTGAATAAGGCCGTACAGAGAGTGCCCCTATTGTACTCCTCTTTTTTATATATATATTTATTTTCATTTTTTTTAAGGCCCTTGTTTGCATCTCCTCACACACACACACACACACACACACACACACACACACACACAATCTCTTTCTGTCCCCAATCTTTCTCTGCCTCCCGTTCATACTCTTGTCAAAAAAAAGGGTTGTGTGAAAAAAAAAATTAAAATGAGGGTCGCTTAGTGAGACAGCAGTTAGACACATGCAAAAGGTGGCCCTAAAAAAAAAAGCCTAAGGGGTTAGAAGAAGAGGCCGCGTCTCCTATTTACCCCACAGAGATGTGCCCATGAGGGCATATACCCCAGGCTACTCGTCTATATGTATGAGATGGTTTTGTAGGAAGCAGTTATTCACTGTATTGTTATCGACAAAATTATAAGCACGTACGTACAAACATACAAAAGAAAAACGAATACTATTTAAAAACTACCTGCTTCTGCGTGCAAACCAATTATTGATTGTAGAAAAATTAATTGCTATAAAGGGGCCCCTGCAGAGCTTCCTTTCTGAGCAGAGAAAAGGGTTATATTAAAAAAGAAATTGTTACAAGGAAAATACACATTTATAATTGGGACTGTTAATAATAATAAAATCATTGTTATGATTGTAACTTCAAAGTATTAACCACAATTTCCGCGAAAACGGTCCGAAATACGTAATTTGTCTTTAAACTTAGCATAGTAATTATTACGATCTCTTTTATTTCAAGAGATCGTAATAATTACTATGCTAAGTATCTAACAATCTAACAATCTAACAATTTCCTCACAACATTATTTTAAGGATGTATTGGAGAAAGGGTAACATTAAGTTTTAGCGGAAATAATACGTTTCTATTCTCCTAAGTTCGAAAATAAATGTTTCTTGATAATGTGTGAGTGTGTGTGTGTATGTAAATATAAATATTGAAAAATAAAAAACGAAAAATCGCAGTTACCGCGAACTTGATATTCCATATGAACGAAGGTTTCGGTAATAATCCACTCCCAAATCGGAAGTGCGACTTTTACTAGATATTCTTTAAACTATTTTAATGCTTGGGGTTCCGAGCAGCAACGTTAAGTTTTCCTCTTTACTTCAGTATAATGTTTGGTCCTATCTCTTAAAGTATGATTTACAAATTGGAAGAAAATTGGGTAAACCGGAAGTGCGACTTTACAGAAGAGGAGTGTGCGGTTTGAGGGGGGTTCACGGAAAGGCACCATCAGTTTTCGTTAAACTTTGGATTATTTATTGCACAGATACTTACTACACATGGGAATGAAACCTGGCCAACTGGCAGTAAATGGGGCGTTCTAGTCCAGAACTGTCCCAGACATAAACCAAAGGGATAACAGTACGTGCATTTCTCAAAGATTGGCTTTGGAGAGAGAGCACGACATAATCTGGAAACTAAGTCCAGGAGCCAATCATAGCAAAAAGATGACGTCAAAGCTGTGTAAGTCTATACTTCTATAAGTAAAGAGATCCTCTGCTTAGGAAGGAAACAGATTAATCTGGTGACAAGCCGTTTCGCGGAGCACGGTAGGTTGAAAAAATATCTACACAAGGTGGGATTAATTAGCACAAAACCTTTGTATACACTATGTCAGGAGGAGGAGGAAACGGTCTCGCACCTGTTGTTCGACTGCGTTGCAATCGCTAGATTACACAAGTGAAATCTTTGGCACACTGAGACCATAGGAGTTAATAGCACAAAAAAGAGCTGGTTGGGAAAGCTCTCAACCTCATGAAGAGGGGAGGTTTGTTTGAAATATTTTTCTGGGAAAATCCATTCTAGCAAAGTTCCGATGTATCTGTGATTTAGGATTGAATTTAAACTACAGTGACCAAGCTTTGCTGAGAGGTTGCGCCATAAGACGCTGCATTACATACACTACAGCCACTTTAGCTAACAAGCACAATCCTCACAATCATTATCTATATAGATATAACGCAAGATCAAAGAATGTAAAAATTATAAGCTTGATGAACATTTATCAATTAAATCTGTGTAGACTACAGTCTAAGAGGAAGACATGTGAGTGTTTAACAGCAGATTTTTTTAATTTATTATTCTTGTCTAGAGGTCAATAATGAGGACAAGAATTCCTGCCTTGACAAAGGTGCTTACTCTTGACCTTTATTAACGAATTATTAACTTACTATTTAGGAGTATCCAAATAGGCAAACTTATTAGGTAACAGTTTCTGTTATTTAATTTTTCTGAATCTTAAGTAAAGAAGTTATACTAAACCTTCATAACTTAGATGTCTTGAATTCTAAGAAAGATATTATTAATTTTTTTACCAGGGGATCCAGTAGTGAGTTTTGTTTTGTATACATTATAATTTCAATTTTCTACTATATTTCTTTATCATGTTCAGATATCGTGCCATATGTTTAGTCACTAACGAGCGATCGATCTTGTAGCCACAAAAAATCTCTTATTTTGAAAATATAATCATGATTAAGCATAAATTCCTTAAAGGGTTTTTTTTACTGAGCCAAGGGGGGTAAAACCAAACACCGGCCCCAAAAGGGGGCACCAGTTAATAATGTTTTTAAACCCAGATTTCTGGCCATATGAGCTTCCCTTTTTTAGTATCCAGCTAAACGAAAGAGTTAACCAACATCCTTTTTCTGTGTTTTTCCCCCTACAATACTGTTTGACACGATTTTGCGGGCATTGTAAATTTCGCACCAACTGTTCCCTTTATTTGTTTATTTTTTTTCTTCAAACCAGAGTATAAAAAAAAAACCTAAATCAATATAACGGAAATCTCTATATGATTGTTATTATATGACCAAATTTTTATGGGGGCTATCTATTACGGAAATATGGTTACTGGCTAGAAAACTAACCGGATGTGTATAGAATGATCGTATTGTTACCATAAAAAAAACTATACTTACTATGTGTTGTGTGTGAGTGTGTGTGTGTGTGCGTGTGTTTATATTATCTTTTATGTAACCCTTACGGAAGGTATAAATTTTAGTTTTGTTATGTTGAGACCCCCTCCTTCACACACACACACACACACACATACCAGCTTTGTCATCCCCTGTTTACCAACATATCCACTAGACCACCACACCTACGTAATATTACCGCACATTCCATAGACAGACAGACAGACAGACACACACCCACACACACACACACACACACACAAAGATATGCGCGTTCAATTCTTATATAAACTATATATATATATATCTTTGTAAATAGAACACTATTCTGTCCCATTATGGTGCTATTGTATTTTACTTTATTGACTTTTTGAACTAATTTTTATTTCTTTTTTCTCTGTTTCCATTTTTTTCCCTGATCGGGACAATATATTGTTGCGGGAGGGGGGATCATCAGATAAAGGAAGTTGTTAGTTTTTATTTAGTTAAGTTATTGTTGCCTTTATTTGGCAGGGATCTATTATCCCTCATAGTGGGAGAGTTTAGTTGGACTTTATAAATGTATTCGCCAACATGTTTTTGTTAGCATTTCTTCAAACTTTCATGCAACTTCAAAGTCACTTCAAAGTTTTTCATGCAAAACTTTAATTTCTATATGGTTCACTTTTACAAATTTACAATTAGAATCCAAGCAATGTTTCTAATGCACATTAACACTAATATTGGTGGTAGCACCAAATATTATACTTTGGAGAAATGCTTAACGCTAATTTTCCCCAGAACCCCCTGAACTGAAAAAAAAAGTTATGGATTTTGCCCGAAACTTTCTGTGAGATGCTGTGGTAGTACTAAAACAGCCCCCCCAAATTTGAGTTTCTTGCGATTTTTCTAGTTTTTGAGATATTTTGTTTACACACACACACACACACATACACACACACACACACACACACAAACACACATACATTCGCTAAATACAATTCTCATTGGACCTCAATACTTGTATTTCCGTTAAAAACTCAATTTCGAAAATTTGACTTCTTAATAGGAGTAAGAGAGAGTAAAAATGAAAATCGTTAGTAGTGAGACCAAGAAGATGGTTGTGGTGTGCCAGAGCTTGTCCCAATAGATCGGGTCGAGGCTTTCAAGTTTGCTTAAGGATGAGGAGTGTAGTCGAGGACGGAATAATCAACCATGAAATTATTGCTAGAAAAGATAAGGCCGGATGAAAGTTTTATGCAGTTAAAGAAAATTTTCTAAGAAAAAGAGAGATGTACATCTGTATGTACTCACACTTAGGACTGTGAACCATTAACATCACTCCAAAACACGAAAATCGCATTCTAGCGTAGGAAATGAGGTATCTGCAAAGTGTTGCGGCCCTCAAAAAACGAAATATGACAGGGTAAGAAATCAGATTATTCGTTCCAGCCTTAATTTCGACCCTCTACTGGATTGGGTATACAATGCGCAACTACAATGGTTTGGACATGTGATCCTAGACAAGTCTACAAAACCTACTCCAACGGGACGATGCCCAAGAGAACGGCGCAGAACCCTTTTGGCTTGAAAAAAGCTAACTAAAAAGCGTGGCCCCTTCTTGGTCTTCTGCCTGAGCTGAAGCTAACGAGCATACTAGATAGAAGCCAATCTTCGTCGATCAACAGTAAAAGGGGGGAAGGAGTAGGTAAGTATTAAGTAAGTTTTTCACGATTTTCTTGAAAATAACTGCAAAGGTTTTCCTTGAATGTCGAAAAGCAAGACTTTTCAGAGACCTGAGACTTATGATTGTTGGTTCACCATCTGTTGGCCATTTAGAGAACCATACGTTTAGTGAAAATTCCAAGTTTAGCCAATTAGAACTGTGAAAATGTAGCAAAGGAAAACAAAATTTCACATCACTTGTTTTTACAAATCCATGACGAACTGTATGAAATAAATAAATTAATTAATAGTATTAAATGAGTAAGTTATTATATCAAAATAGATAATATATATATAAAGGACGTTATATTTACTAAACAGCAGGCTATAGAAAGCTCTGGGGGAAAAAAAGAAAATGAAAAAAAAGGAATTTACGCATATTAATCTTTTAATAAAAACGTTTGGTTTGAGATCCTTTGGCAGAATTATAAGTGGATGATGGCAAGATGAGGTTCAAGAGAATAGTAGTGGTGCGACCAAGTCCTGAAGCGGGTGTGTACTTTGGTTCAAAAGACTAAAAAAAAAAATTAAAAGCAGAGTGGCTCAGTTCAGACAGCAAATACAAAACATACGGACTAGCTCTTCTCCAAGTAGTTGTTGGGTGAATGACGTAGGGGATGTACGGACGTAGGAGTTTGTCTAAAGCAAGTACATGAGGCCTCTCTTTGATGTCATGTTTGTGTTGAGAAAAATTTAAAAAAGTTGGTAGAGGGCAGCAGGAAGAAAAAAATAGGAAAACATGGCCGTACTTTCGATTTTCTGAGGCTTGTAAAGAGAGATAGAGTGAGAGATAAAGAGGGAGGAGAGAGAGAGAGAGAGAGAACGAAAAGCCCCCCCATCAGCGTGTCCTGTAGTTGGTCACCACTACCATTTTCTTCTCCAGCACCACATCATATTGTGTTCTTCAAACAGTCCTAACACTTCTAAGGACTTCGGCCACATACACGAAAACACACACACATACACTCCTACACCATTCTGTACGGAGACCATCACTCTAAATATTGGCTCAACTAGAGAGGGTAGTAGGGGACCACGACCTTTTTACCAAACGATTTGCCCCATAAATTCCCTAATTTATGATTTATGAGCCAGTGGAGGATAGAGTGCGACCGGGTATAGTAGGTAGTAGGGTATAGTTGGTTATTTCGGCCCAGAGAGCCCAGGCTAGTGGCATGGTACGGTCATCCATCTTAGCCACCATACTCCAGCACCAAACCATTACTATCACCAGCAGCTTAGTGCTTGCCAGTGCCACCAGGGGCCACCAGTCGTGTTTCCCACCCACTCACTCACTCCACTTACACACACTTACACAGACTTCCTCCTCACACCATATCTTACTAAACCAACATCTCATCTATAGCCCTTATATATATATATAGATTTTCTCCGGCCGACCAAGTCCCCATGGTGGGTATTTTACATATGATGGAGTATGTAACAACAGAACAGGACATAGTAGGTAAGCTTTAGGGACATAGGCTGATAGACCTGATCTGCCTACAAAATATCGATATATCGCCAGTTCACTACCCTTCTTCCTCGGTCAGAAACCCATTTTCCACTTTCCATACTCGCATAATTCCCGGGCTATACATTATAAACCTGTCAATGCACCATAAAATCAACACACATCTTTCCCTCACATTCATTAAGGTGAGAAAAATCGCTTCATTTTATACACATACTCACACTCTGAAATCTATGGAAAAT
Organism: Triatoma infestans; assembly: GCA_011037195.1. NCBI lineage: Eukaryota > Metazoa > Arthropoda > Insecta > Hemiptera > Reduviidae > Triatoma > Triatoma infestans. The sequence continues at coordinate 122,560 of JAAEAF010003238.1, read as the reverse complement.
AAAACTGCTGGGCGAAGCATCTCACATTTTTCTCTATTGCAATTCAACATATATTAATAAGACAATTGTAGAAGTTTTGCCTTTTGCAACAAAAATCTGGCACGTAAGTGAAGTATATTCTACCAGCCATTCTTTCAGGCCTCTTGAGTCCCTGTGATTATTCCAATGTAACAAAACGAACAACACGATGACATCACCAACCTAAATTGCAGTTTTCTTCGTCCCATAGACAAATTATGGCTACCCATATATATACGCTATAGTCAGCTATAAATAGTTCTACTCTTCTGCAGAAATCTGCCACTAAGTTACTTACATTCCCCTGTGTTAGTGACGGAAAATTATATTAACGGATATAAAAATAGGTCAATATATCGCCTGTTTCGTCCACGTGTTTTGTCTGAATATAAGGCAAAATGGAATTAATAATACGAAAGGCATGTTTTGTTGTTAGGTTCTGTGGTGTTGTATGTTTGTTCAAGAGTTCTGTTTATATAAGGTTTGTCCAAGCCGCGGGTGACGGATTGTACTATCGCTCCACGTGGACGGGGTTGTTGTATGAACAGGCACTAAGAAATAAGACGACCAAAACTCTAAGAGAGAGAGGGAGTGACAGTATAAGAGCAATGTTGACACTAGTCCGGTAGAGTCAGTTGGAAGCGTGGTAAGGTAAACAGGAAGTAATGCCTAGCGGGCCGACAAATCATCATCCCTAACTCAATTATCAAACCAGTCCTAGACAAATATTTAATTCTATCTTCTCTCCTTACTAAAACATAGCATTATTAGTATTAGTTTAGCTTGTGTCTATCTATAATCTATCTGTAGCTCTCTGTATGTGCTTACTACTAATATAAACCACGATTGATTTAATATCACTAAGTCAAAATTCTAAAGCGATTATTGGTTATCACTGACAGAATATCAGTATTGAGATTCTGTCTTCATTTGTTTCTAATTAATTTATATCAATTTATTATCATGATATAATCTTTGGAACCCATCTTTTGTGGAACCCCGAGTTCTATATTTCGAAATATAGATAAGTAGCCCTAATTCATTTTTAAGTTAATTAATTACTGGAAAAGTACTACTTATCCCTTTTAAAGTATTCGCAGTAACAGAAAGTGCAATTGCATATTGCATTTACATTTACGTAGACTATATGTATAGCTGTTTGCAATGTAGTAAACGAAGACAGCATAGAAGGAATTTATGAGTGGTGAGTAATGCTTTTGGAATAAAAAAAAAAGTTTTGATTGGGCTCTTTTTTCATTCGCAATTCTTTTTTATTGTCCTCCTTCCGGCATTCCATTTCGCACTCTGGCGCTTCTCAGCATCACTGGTTTACAATGTTAACAAGAATTCCGGAATCATAGCTGCATTCTTTTTGCACTTTCTGGCATCTTTATGGTCGATCGTGTATTCTAATCCATTCTGGCATCTTTCTGGTCGATCTTCATCCTTATGGCATCTTATTCATCTTTCGGTCGATCTACTCGATCTCCATCTTTTTGGAGTGAGGCACAAAGCGTGCAACAGTCTTCTGTTAAAATGTCTGATGGACGATTGGTTTTTGGAATGTCAGTTAGTTCCTTAACAAGTCTCACAGACTTAAACCGATTAGTTCCTAGAATTTTGGCCTATTTTTTGCACATTTTCTTCGTTTCAGGTTATTTTTTTGATGCATGGATCGTCTTCAATGTTTTCCCTGCCATCAAAAAGTCTTGCAAACCATTTGCTACTCATGATTTCACTATCATAAATAGTGAATCATTTCATACGTTTCAGTAGCAGTTTTGTCCAAATTAAACAAAATTTACTATTGGCGCGTTATTCCATTATGGGATTTTCGCAGAGGTTCAAAAGATACGGTCGCTCATAACATGAGCCAATGACACTAGCGCCTTAATTTTGGTGGTGAATAACTAAAATGTGTCACTACATACATTTGATTTAGAGATGGCGCTGCAGACAACTTAAAAATAAACCAGTTACTTCAATATATATATATCCCCTGAAAATTCGATTTTAAAAATGTTTACAATCACACTAATCCCTCTATCAGTAATAAGAGAACTGCTGTTGTTTATACTTACTTACTAATTTAGACTCCTCTTCTACCCATCAGAGTAGAAGAACTATTATCAATTATTCTATTATTACAGCGTGGATATAATCAAAATTTTGAATATGGAAAACTTTGCTCGGAAAATTATTATCATAGAAACTTCCGCTGTAGTTTTATCCAAAACTTTCAAGTAAATGCACGATTGGAAAAATAAAAAGGGGGGAAAAAAGAAGATATATCGATATTTTTATGAGTGTGTATGACAAATCGATTTGTAATTTTAATAAATGATGGTCTTTTTCTTTATCTAAGTGAGAGTAGCAGTGTAGCCACCCAATGTCAATGCCAAGCAATAACTTGTAGCCAATATCTACAAGAGTCATTCAGTGATTTTGGTTAGAATTAAATCACTTGAAATAACAGGTTTTTTTTACATGTTGTTACGAAGGGAAAAATATATTGAAGTTGAAGTGATGTTAGTGATAGTGATGTAAGATGGAGACTGGTTGCTGAACAAATCAACATTGAAAACTGGGGAGAAATTTAGCATATGAGAATACGTAAACGTTGCTGGCTGACCTCCGCAAAGCTTTTAGTTTTGTTATATAATTACCTGTCCAAGAATTGTGTAAAATTGTTGTTAAAATTAGATAATTTACATTAGAAAAAGTAGGATGTATATAACTCACACTTCTGGTCAGCTTTCTTCAAATTAGTTGTCTCTATATATTACAGAACTGCACAGTAACACTGGGAAGCATTAGAACCCTAACCCCTAAAATCCTCTTAAATAATTTTTTACGTAAAAATGATTGATAAAAAAGTATTATTTGTTAAATCAGCCTTCTTAATTTAAGGAAACTCCTTAGACAGGTTTTCGAGAAGATCACGGCAAAGCGAAACAAAAAAAAAAAAACAGATCGGAAGTCGCACTTCCAGAAGAGAGCTCCTGCAAGATTTCCTCTTGAAACCCAGAGAGAATCAAATTTGATCCTTTAACGACTTTGTGATTTTTTTTTATGGAGTTTTGCTCTTCGCATTGATTGTTTGGGTCACAGACTCCCTTGTACGGAGAGAACAGTCATGTCTGTGGGACAAGCTAAGGCGTTTCTCCGTGAAAGTTGCAATCCAATTCTTACGGTCATCACTGAGTCTTTGTTGGATCATTTCTAGGACTAGTATAAATACTAATTATTTACTTTTAGTTGAATACATGGGCCCTGATGGGGGCTTCAGATTGCGTAGAACTTCATTTATTTAATATTGTTTTAATATTTTTCCCCTAAAGTTCGTTTTTTTTGTTTGTTGTTTATATCTACAATATAAAGTAACTATTGTTGATGATCAATATCGCTCGATGATCGCAAAATGAACGTGGGCTAAAAGAAAAACAATTCCTGATTTTTTCCAACTTGGCGAATCCAACATCCTAGAGACAATTTAAGTTTAGCCATTTAACGAACAACCTACCACTTCATGCATATTCATTTTCATCTTCAAATAACTACACTTTGTCCATGTCTATAACATAAATTCAATGTCTACACTCATAGATTCAAAAGGTAGCCATAATAAATCTTTTGGGCCACTAAAATCAGTGAATAATAAAGTTGTACTTTTAATCACTGCTGAGTAAAGAAAAATTCATTTACTCACTAGAGATTAAAAGTTATCACAGTTTTTGCTATTTATACAAAATTTTAGCTTTGAATATAATCGCTAAAATCATACATATTTTTAAAGGAAATTATGTTTATAAATGAAATGTTTATAATAAAACATTATATAATATTGTTTAACATTAACCTTAAGTTTCTAGAGCCTAAACCGAACGTAACCTTCCTTTGATTAAAAAAAAAATCTGTAATTGTTTACCTACATCTCCTATTGTTTGTGCATTCATTTATAAACGTTAGTATCCTAGCGCTCGCATGAGTAATCTTGAAATCAAGTGTGTAAAAGAACTATTTTTCTTCTTATAAAAATAAATTGTTGCAATTTTTCATAAATTTTATAAATTGAGAATTGCAATGAGGATCCGTATGTTTTTGATCCTTCTTAGACAAAATTCTTTATCCTTTTGTGAGTGAAAGAGAAATATAGTACATGTTTGTAAAAATCAATACGTAACATGGGGGGGTGGCCGCCTAGCGAACATAACTAAATTGAGATTTAATCCCTTAGCCGCCCCCCCCCCAAAGTAGTAAGGATATCTTGTGTTTGACTTGAAGATGATGGATTACATTTCACTTTTATATGATTCTATGATTAAACGATTAACAGTACATGCAGAGTGACAGGGTTCGTTGCAGGGGTAAAAACTTCTACTGTTTACAACTCCCTAAGTGACGTATGTTGTATGCAGATTTGTGGCCAAGTATTTTGATTTAAGAATGAAATAGTTTTACTGTCCCTTTTTGCTATAACAGGGAATATTGCATTCTTGTCTGATTTTTTGAGTTGAGTTTTAAAATAATGGGGACTATAAGAATAAAATGACTGTTTTTCTAACCAAAGAAGTTCCATTGATTTTAAAACCCATCCATGTACGTCTGATGTTTAATAGACACGATTTTATATTAATCTTTAGACTCTGTTGAGTGTTTTTATACATATTATGTTCCCAATCAATGGTAAACTTTTTTAGAAAACTTGGGCTATGTTTTACGCTATACGTAATTTCACATACTCTTGGAAAAAACAGTGGACAACTGCTGAAGCTCAACATGCTTTATGAAATAGAAGGGGAAGATGTCTTTGATCGGAGTACTGCCCGGCGTTAGTTTAAAAAATTTAATATTGGTGATACGATCTTAGAAAGAAAGACAGATTCAGGGTGACCATCATGTGACGTTGATGAGGCTTTGTGGGAAGCTGGGCAATTAAATTCAACCATAAGTACTCGTGTATTTGCTGCGGAACTTGCAGTGTCTAAAGACACCTTTAGCCGCCATCTCCCACCTATGGGAAAGGTAAAAAGGAGTTGTATGAACTTCCACCTCAACGGCTGCCAGAAGAATGGATACTTGAAAACTTCTCTTAAAAGAGAAATTCAACCTGATATGCGCTTCTTAAAAGGATAGTGACATGTGATAAGTAGATTTACTGGCGGAATCCTGAGTTAGGTAGTCAATGGTTGGATCACGGTCAAACTGCATTTCACGGTTGATGCAAGAGGGCAATTTTTTAAAAAAAAGTCGATGTTGTGCATTTTCTGAAACTATCAAGGAGTCATAGTTCCAGGAGCCATCATGAGGAGTCAAGGAGCTATTACGAATTCGTTCCCGATGGATTTTCAATGAACTCCGAACTTTACTGCTAACAATTAGTTAGAAAGTGCTCAAATATGGCAGCTGCGTTATCCAGCTTTGGTGAATCTCGAACAAGTTTAATTCCAGCAAGATAACGCTCGGCCACACAGTTCTCGTGAGGTTAAAGAAACAAAATTGAAGAACTTGATTGGGATTGAACTTCTTCACACGCTATCGTATAGTCCCTCACCCTTAGCTCCATCCGGTTACCATTTGTTTCGGTCCATGGCACACTTTCTTTGCGGGAGCAAATTTTAATAACTTCACCGAAGTTCAAAGTGGAGTGCATGGGTTTTTGTTCCCAAACCCAAAGAATGGTATCAGCGAGAGATCCAACAGCTGGCAGAAGAATGGCTTACAACAGTCATATTTTGAACGTTAATAAAAAATGAAACATACATTTTTTTGAAGTCCTCTGGGTATGAAAAAGCAAAAAGGTCGAAAACGAAGAAGCGCAAGAAGTTAAAACTAGATGGATATCATCAGGAGTCCAAAAGAAAGTTTTGGTTGAAATTCCTCAACCGGAAGTACCACTTTACCGAATATATTTTTCAGTCTTTTTATATTTTTCGCGATTTTCTCAAAAATGGGTCTAATGTTTTTATTTAAATCATTTATACCAAACTTATTGTACCAAACTTTTATTTAGGCCAATCGCTATTATTTGAAACATATTTCTAGGAATATGGATTTTTATAGAGGTTCCTGTAGAAGGCTTGACGTTAGTACTTCTGCTGAAGCGTCATTTTAGTATATTAGCCGTTTCTAAAGCGATTAATGATAATGACAACATGTTTGAACAATATCAGTGAGAAAAACGGAAATGAGATTCTACATAACTCTATCCTCCGCGTGTATAATATAGACGTATATATTACTGAAAGTAAGTAAAGATTTAGTAAAGTTCCTTGTTTGACGAAATTTTTGTCAATTAGAGCTAAGTTATTGCAATAAGGGAAAGTAATGAGTCTCCACATTTCTCAGTTCGTTTACACTAGTTTTTTCTGTTTTATTATTCAAGAGGATTGATTAGAACGAGAGAGAGCGAGTGAGGGAGAGGGGGTGATAGTGAGATAAATAAATCTTAATTGATCAGTTGAATGATCACAGATAAAGGATATAGTCAGCCCCGGAGAGTCTTGTGTGATTTGGTTCAGTGATTTATTCATAGATGTAACTAAATTTCTCTCTCACTCACTCTTTCTCTCTCTTTCAGCCGTCTGTCTGTCTGTACAGTTTCTCAATTTGTCTCTGTACCGATCCATTTAGATTGTGCGCTCCTGTATGTGTGTGTGTGTATGGAGGTGTCGATGTCAGCAGCCCTGGGCTCGTATGTACGGCCAATTTAAACTGATTTCTCTCTCTCTTTCTATGTTGTATGGAACAGTAAAGAGTCCTTAGAAACTTGCGCTGTTTCACCATAGATTCCACATACTCTTGTATTTCCTTCATTCATATCCAATACAAACTCTTAAACTGATCTTTTCCTGTAGTCTCTGTACTCCTATTATTGAGGGTGGGAATTTTTTTTTTTTTGCTTTATTAAGGTCAATTTTCCAAGTATTAGGAAAATCTTTACCACTATTTCTCTAGCCAACACAGTCAAGTCAGACTGTTGGGAAATACACATTTTTTTTTTCTCTCTCCCTTTCCAGTTTACTTATTTCTGTTATCCTCGAAACTGGAAGCATTCCCATCGTACCATCTACTTCTTCTAAAGGGGACGAATTTCTCCTCTCCCTGCGACAATCCCTAATTCATGGGTAATGTTTACATTTTTTTTGTATTACTTTTTCTCTGTATTCTCTCCATTCAAAACATCTCCTATATCCATTATTGATCCCGATACAGTGCCTCCGGGGGAATTTTCTGATCACTAAAATTCAACGATGCAGTTAGGGAAGCGTCATTGTTATAGATGATATTCTTTGGGAAGGGGGAAAATCGTCCTAAGTATTTTGTTAAGTGATCCTAGACTGCTGGATCTTTTTTCTGCCAAGAGGAAGTATTGCGAGCGTATCAAGTTTTCGAAATTTTCAATTCAACGGTCGCTGTTGGTATTTTCATCGGAAATATACATTTCGAAGTCCCCTGAATGACGTGTGGACAAAATATCTTCCGACCGGAAGTGCAACTACTCTACTTTCTTCTTCCCCCCCCATTTTTTTCCGCTTTTCCTGAAAACAGCATCAAAGATTTTTCTTTAAACTTAATATACTCATTTTGGCCAATCACCGCATTTGACGCACTTTTCCTGGAAAATTTCCTTGAGGAGTTCACGGGGGAGCAACAGTATTATTATTCCTTTTAAAATACAGTGTACAGTTCTACCAACTATGTAATATTAAGACACCATATTGCTAAAATTTCCAAGTTTGAAGAAAATCGATTAGTACGTGTGGCTACACTGTATAGTTTACTGAGGTTTTCTAGATGGAAATAAGGATTTTTCTTTAATTTGAAACATTTTTCCAGAAAAACTGTTATTTATTATTTACGGAGTGGTGAATCTCGACTTTAGCTTAAGCACTTCCTGATGGTCTACAATCTATACAAATTCAGGTAGCTTTTTATGTCTTAAAAAACCAATAAAATAAAGTCTCCATTGCCTATAGTTATATGTAACAATAAAACTGAGTAAACATTTAGTAAAGTTCTAGAGTGATGATTAATATTACGTAGATATTTGTTGAACATCTTTTTTAAAGTTCTCTCTTGCATTGTCAAGAGAGAATGATTTTATTATTATTAATGGTTGATAAAGTTGGTAATCTGCACTCTATCAGTCATCATTATTAATCGATCATGAACAAGTCAAGTGATTTGCTGGTTATTCTGATTAGTACTAATAATCGCTTATCTATCTTGGTCTTTGATTTTCTGTTTTGTTCTGTTTTTCGTATATTTCTGTTTGAACAAAATATCTCAAATATCAAAAAGCTCAAACTTAATAAATCGTCACAGATGCCAGCTGATGATGGTTTTGCAACTTTCTCGATCAAAATCAGTCACGATGCTCTCGTAAGTGTCTCCAACTATTTTCTTTAGAAATGTGATATACTAACTCGTAGCTCCTAGAAGTATTGTAATTCATGTCAAATTTTCTATTTCGAGTTATCACCGGAAATATACGTTTTGAGGTCCCCTGAGTCCAAAGAACTGGATTTTAAAAAATGGTCTTGTGTGGATATATATATATATATATATATATCATGTGTGTGTGTGTGTGTGTGTGGGTGGTGTTTGTGGGTGTGTGTGTGTGTGTGTGTGTGTGTGTGTGAATAGCTCAGCTCAAAACGAAAAATCGCAGAAAGTTCAAACTTGATATTCTGTTTAGATATCACCATTGGATCCGATAGTAAGTTATCTATCAAAATTCCTCAAGCGGAAGTACCACTTTTTCATTACCTTGCAATTTTCCCAAAAATGATTTTCTTTAAAGTTGGTACATCAACTACACATACAAAGAGCTACAATTTTTATTTAAAATACTTCTCGGAGAAAATTCATTAAAGGACAATTTTGGGAAAGGAGTGAAGTTAGGTTTTCCACTGAAGTGCTATTTCAGTTTTATTAAACGTCTCTATTATCTAAATAATATTAATTAAAATTAAATATGTTGCTGAAATTCCATTCTGAAAAAATTCGGATGACCAAAAGTACGTTTTTACTGAAAAGTGAATTTCAGTTTTCTGCTATTTTCTCTAAAACGGCTCTATCGATTTTCCTTAAACTATAGTGTGTACTACACATATAAAAAGCTACAACTTTTATTAGCAACATTTCTCCTGGTAAAGTCATTTAATGGGGCTTTTGGCGGTGGGGGGAGGTTGTTTTCCACTAATGTTCTATTTCAATTTTTTATATAATTGTATTATCTAAATAACACTAAACTAAATTAAATATTGAATATGTGGATGGATCCGCAATGCTGGATAAAATACCACATAAATTAAATATGTTGCCAATATTTCAAGTTTCAAGAAAGTCGGTTAACCGGAAGAGCGTTTCTAATGAAGTTTTTTCAGTTTCCGCGGTTTTCTCCGTAAAAACACCAACGAATTTCATTAAATTTGGTACACCAACAGTGAATATAGAGATCTATCACTTTTGTTTCAAACTTTGTTCAGAGAAATTTATTTAAAGAAGTTTTGGAGGGTGGGGGGGAGGTTATGCTGTCCACAAAAAAAAGTCATTTTATTAAGTTTTAGCTTCGCCAATTGATATAAAACTGACCGCCAATTTGCGGCCCTGACTTATTTTCCGCGACTGAATCCACTTATTAGAGCGACAAACTAAGGCGATGTGGCTGCTCAAGTTCATTGAGTGCTAAAGAACACGATTTCTGATCAATCTTCATGAGACAATCACAAGTCAAACAAGGCATAAATAGTGAAAACATGAAGAAGATGAAAGTAACATATACAACTTCAATAAACAGGACATTCAAGTGAAACTGTTTTAATAAACCGAGTTAAAGACCGTAGATGTGATTATGCAGGATAATTTGCTCTGCCAACTGGGTCAGATTCCCTTTGTCAATGCCGACGTTATCAAAATATTCTGCAGTAGCCACCGGGAATAAGAATAAGGTTTACATAAGAAATCATGTAACGAGTGTATTTACGTTTGAGTTTCTGTATCGAATGATTACTGGAATCAATGATCACCTTAGTAACAAGTAGATAACCGAATTGCCCCACCACTAGTGAGAGAAAGTCGTATGATTGTTTCATACCAGAGTTGCTTATTTTTCTTCTCTTCGTAGAATTATCATTATATATTACGTAATAAAATAGTAGTTATTAAGGGAGTGATTAAAACTTTATTATATAAAGGTGAAATGTTTCAATTAATTAAATTGTTAATACGAGGAGCTTTCAATATTATACTGTTCTCTTTCTCAATCAATTGTAAATGTTACGTTTTGAGTTGTCAGTAAAGTAAAGTCCTGTTCCAAAGTCCCCTCTCTAAACATGGGGTTTCTAATAGAGGGACAGAGAGAGCTACAGAGAGAGAAGAGAGAGAGAGTTGTACAGTTTATAGGGAGAGATTTAGTATTAGAGAATGGTTTTGACCTTAGTGAGAGACTATGGAAAAGGGAAGGCCGTCAGTCGGGAGATTTGTGAAGAGTATTGAAGTGTTGGACTGGAGGCTGACTGGAGGGTATGGAGAGAAAGATAGAGACAGGGCCTGAAGTCCCTTTAAAGTTGTAGTAACAGTGCAAAGTACTGCCCACTCCTCTCCCCTACTTTACCTACTACACTCTCTACTACTTAGTGTGCGCTGTAGAAACTTGGCGGGGGTTGGAGGAGTACATGGTGACCTCAGCATGCAGATGGTCATGGTGGCGGGGGGTCCATTCTCATTACTCTCTGTGCGCCTACCTCCATTCTTCCCCTGGGAGGGTGGTGCTCTGCAACTAATGGCCGCCACACTAAGTAGGGGAGCTGTCCACCTCCTCGTGTCTGACCAGTGAGAAGAGGTGGTGGCAAACTGGCCGCCGACTCCCACAGAGATTTATAGCCGCCCCATACCGCCACACTTACTACAATGAACTCACCCACCCTGTCCATTTATGCTCTCTCTCCTTTTATTACTCACTCTTACTGGACCAGGCTACTTCTCTCTTTCGTCCCCATGTTGCAGTGCAATACAGACATTCGCTGCCCCATGAACACTTACCCGATACTTTCTTGCCTACCCTCTAGCGCAAATTAACTGAAGACATTTCTCTGTCATTACTAATTCTGATCCTCATTTGCCTCTTTCCTCCAAGACCAGCGCTATCCACTTTTATCGAACTTCCTCTCATGCTATACGAATATCTTATCCGGTTAAACTATATCCTGTAAGAGATCTTGCAACTTCTTCAGATATATTTACGAGTATCCGGCTTAACAACATGAAAAGCTATTACACCTATGACCATCAGAGTGGTAGCTGCCTTAGGTTAACATAACTTAGGTTAAACGTGCCCGTACGGCCAATCTCTGGCTCGTTACCAGATATACAATCCTTCCACTGTAAATTCTGACAAATGACTACGTTCTAGATACAAGCCTGTGCTTGAATCTGTATTCAAGGGAGCCAGAATCTTGTAGGTCATCTTGAAGTTGGCTGTCAGCCAACATACTTACATCCACATTATTCTAAATACCAACACTCCCAGAACTGCAATAAAAACAATCTGATTGCGAAACACTCACACGACTTTCTCTCACTGTAATTATTACACGTTTAATCGGAGTTTACGGCCATCTCGCGTAGCTGAGTATGACTACAGTAATTGACGGCACCCTCTGTTAGCCTCCTTGTTTCGGAATAAGTCGAACTCGCAAACTTCAATAAAATCAATTTTACCGGAATAATGTTTCAAATAAAAGTTACATCCGTTACAATGCAAAATAGCGTTCCAAGTTTTTTAAAAAAAGACTTCGACTCTGTTTTCGAGAAAATACCTCGAGAATTATTCTATTCTGTAAATTCTCAGTTCTGGTTAAATAGTTTTCTTCAAACTTGGAATTCCAGCTAAAGTTTAAAAAAAAAAAATCACTGGAGCCGTTTTCGGCAAATTTTAAGTAAAATGATATTTCCTAAAAATGATATTTCTAAATATTTCTAAAAATTTCGAAATAAAATGATATTTCTATTAATGAAAAATGATATTTCTGTTTTAAGTAAAATGATATTTCCGGTTTTGTGACGGCTTTTGTCCACAACTTTCATGACCGGATGCAATGGTGGTTGCGTTAGAATATTGTAATAATAGGATGGTGATGGTTGATGAATAAGGGGTTAAATGGTGAAAATAAGAACACAGAAACTGACCATTTATAATTAACTTACTTTACTCAATATGAAGAGAAGAGTTTATAAAGGGGAGAAAGATTGAGCAAAAGTTAATGGTGATGGTTGCGTAATGAATGTAAAATAGTGTAGCGTTAGTTGTTGTGAGCCGCTTGAAGAATCTCTTGTGACTGCCTCTAAGCGCCTCCTCAGATGATCAGCTTGTATTCGATTTGTTTTTACAGCCAGAACCGGCTTCTAGATGAGACATTGGCTGCCACGGTTGAAGCCCATTCACCAATATACTAAAAGGAGTAGTTGATATGCGCTTGGAGCGCGCAGTATTGGCGCCTTGCTATGGTTTGCTCCTTCAAGGTTGAAATTCATGTAGCGACTGGTGTTTACTCTTTAAAGTTTATCCTAAGACTGCACTCTCAACAGTTGATTTGTTGACTGACTCGTACTTGTCAAATTAATTTAGCCACTGCCTCTAAGGTGCTCAGATGGCCAGTTTATATTCGATTTGTTTTTATAGGCAAGGCCAGCTTCTAGTTGAGAGATTGGCTGCCATGGTTGAAGCCCATTCACCAATATACTGTTTTGGGCGTGACAAAGAATGTAATGCGTAGTTGTGTGCGCTTGGAGCGCGCAATAGTTTGCGCTTTGATGTAGTTTGCTGATGCCATTATTGAAACTAACTGTTCTATGTCGAATTTTCTGGATATTGATTCCATTACATAATCAAGTTTTGAATTATTGCAATTTTTCGATTTTTGAGATTTTCTATAGCGATGGATTTGCGATATTACTGCCACAATTACAACATCTATACAATTAACTCAACAAGAATTTCTAAATTAAAAATTTTTCAAGTAACTAATGAGTTAAAAAAAAATTTCTGGAATTATATCAAAATTGTCCAGTCTGTTAACTGTCCCAAACATTAGCATAAAACATTTTGCTGACAGATTACATAATACTGGTTTTAAATGTTAAAATAGCACACTCTACCGTTCAGAAACATAAAGACAGAGCCATGCTACTTACTGAAATAAACTCTTAGTAATTTTGTTGACCTACTTTTCCTTTTGAGGTTTTTCTCTATAAAAATAAACAGCCAAAAATAATCTTGTTTTCTTGTTTTTTCTCTCTTCCTAGTTTTTTTTTTTTATATATTATTTTTATTTCCGTCCTTTAACCTTTCTATCTTTATTTAACAATCAGGTACTAAATTTAATATTATTTTTTAACATGTCATTGTCAGTTTTCTAATTATTTATTTTATTATTCTATTTTTTTTTTTTTTTTAATCATTTTCGTTAGATATTTTTTAATGTTTCTCATTTGCGGTTACTATTGTAAGAGGATGTATTGGAAAATTGAGTTTTTTACTGGAAATACAATATTTTCATCGAAAAAATGTATCTAGCGAATGGTCTGTACCGTTAGGTATGTGTACGTCAGTTTGTCTGTATAAGTGTAATACGAATCGAAATTTCAAAAACGAAAAATTGCAAGAAACTCAACATATATATATATATATATATATGTGTATATTCTTTGTAAACAACAACACAGCATACGACAAAAATCGGTCAACCGGAAGCGGCTTACTGAATTTTTTGTTTTTTTAGTTTTTCACGATATTTTCGAATCTGCCTTCAACGATTATCTTTGAAATTTATTCACTAACTATTCACATAATGCCTTATTACTTTTATATTAGAATATTTTTCTAGGCAATTTTCATGCGATTTCCAGGTAATTATCATGCAAAACGTCTTCTAGCGTGTTGAGAGACTACTTCAGTGGTTTGTTATAAACGATGTTTAACCTTATTGCATTGGATTTCTATCAGGAAGTTGTTGCGTGATCAGGCCGGATAGGTTTTATTCTGAAAACTTAGAAAATGTCAATACAAGTTGTACTGAGATCTGCCCGAGTCGCTATGCCTGGTTTTCTATATAGTACAATACGATCAAATTTGCCAGGATTGTAACAACTGAATAAGACGTGTAAGTTTCATACCAGATATTTGTATTTTTTTTGGAAAAGTGCGTAGAATCTCAAACTAAACAGAATTTCAGAGATGTGTTCATATTCGCATGATTATAATATTTCCTTTGTGTGTTGGGGGGGGGGGAGGGGGAGGGGGAATAGAACAAACAATATCTATCGGTTTTACCTCAAACTAAAACAGAACTTAATATTTTTATCGAACCAATGAAAAAAATGAACGATATATGCATATATGTTTCTTGTATACCTGGAGAAAAACCATGTAAACACTATTCAAAAGTGGAAAATAACAGTTTCACAATATATAGTATAGAGCGAAGGGACAAGTGTTTGTTGGTTAGAAGGAAAACTAAGAAAAAAGAGAGAGAATGAAAAGGTGGGTTACATTGAAGTAAAATGAGGAAAAGAGGAAAAATATTGTAACAGAGTGGTTTAACAGGTTTTATTTTTATTTTTCTTGGCGGTGGCGGCAAAAAAGTGAGTGAGAGAATGAAGAGAGAGTGAGAAAGAGAGGTGGTGTAAAGGTGGGAGCCCACTGCCTGCTACTGAATATACAGGGTATCAACTGTACAGAAAAATATTTTTAGAGCGTTATACAATGTAAACAATAAAAGAGAGAGAAGCGCAAGTATCGATATATGTATTCGATAGATATATCTATCTCTCTACCTTTACTATACCAATATACCAATCTATCTGTCCTCTCTTCGTAATCTTTCTTCTTCTACTTCTTCTTATTTTCTTTTTTGCTTGTATCTTGTATTTTCTAGTAAAATATTGTCCATGTAAGTGATGGATATATACATTATATATAGAAGGGTAGTATACGTATATATGCTACCTAGAATGTAGACAAACAAAGCTCTGAGGGTGGGAATACTTCCCAAAAATTCTCTCAACTATTTCCCCCACTTACAAGAACTAAAAATCTGATATAATATGGTCACACCATTTTCACTTAGATTAGATTTTAGATTGACAAACGGGGAGAGCGAGCCTCATTCCACTGCGACCTGCATTATGAGGTCTATTGTGGATCTCAGCATTTTCTCTAACTACAGTTACTTATAATATTATAATTGACTCACTTGTCTTTTTAATAGAATTTATTTAACGTTTAATTATTCTCAAATACTCATAGTAGATAATGGTGGGGATACATTAAGCCTAGCAGTCAATGGGCTTTGTAGAGCTTCCAAAAATCCGGAAGATTACAAGAAAATTCGGTTTTTACTTTCTCTTACCCCTAGTGAGATCGTGCCAGATTTTCGGAATTGTGTTTTCATCAGAAATTCCTGTTTTGATGTCTCCTGAATCCGAAGAAAAAAATGTTTTTAGACAAATGGACTGTATATGGGTGAGTGCGTGTTACACCTAAGAATATTTCAAAAATGGAAAGACCTAGGAAGCTCATACTTGGTATTCCGTTTAGTCAGTACCACTGCATCAAACACGAAGATTTCAGCAGAACCCATCAACCGGAAATGCGACTTTAATGAATAGTTTTTTTTCAGTTTTTTGGAATTTTCTGGAAAATGGATATTATATATATTGGGAAAGGATTAGCTCAGTGCTAGCAACGCGGATGTCCCGGCTTCGAAACTACCAATGCTGTTCTTAGATTTTCTCTTCCTAGGAGCCTCTACAGCTCACTGTCCGGCGATGGGCAGTTTAGTCTATTTTTGAGATATTTAATTTAAAAAAAATTGTCACACACACACACACACAAACATGCAGAATATTCGCTAAAAATATTTTAGGTGGAAACTCAGTTTCTAAAATTTGAGTTGATCGCAAAATGAACGAATGTGACAAAACTCTTTCCGACGGAAGCAACATTTTGCTTATATCAAGTTGTTGGGTCTCTTTCCACATAGTACACCGAACACTGAAAGGGAAACTCTCACCATTACTATAAAGTACAAGCAAAAGAAAAGTCAGGATGCATATATGGTTGGTTACGACCTCCTCTTTTGAATTCATATAAAGTTCAAACAGATTTTCCAAATCCAAACAGAGCACTAATTGGACTCTGAAGAATGAATGAAAAACAAAACCACTATTGAGTTAAAGACATCAAAAAGAGGGGTATTTCATATGCATATATGTATATTTATTTAATCCATTTTACTATTTACATAAAACAATCAATACAATATAAAGTTAATTAAAAATTCACAATAAAGGAATATAAGTTTACAAAACCACTTGTAGCGGAAGCTACAGCCATGTACGAATGTTTGAGGATCTCTCTTCTCTTTGGATAGAAGTACCATTTAGTAAACAAAGTTATTGAGATATTTCCTACTGTTATGTTCCAAATGGAAATTGTTCAAAGAATTCCATTGGAGGACCAGCAGTAAAGGAGATGTAATTGTCTTAAGATTTATCCCCCACCACTATTCTCATTCTTCCCCAGTCGTATTTCTCCACCATCTTCTAGCAGGGTCACAGAGTTCTTGATATCACTATAATTTTCCTTGACCAGGCACAGTACTGCTCAGCAACCTTCCTTGATATTTCTCAATTACATTAGTCGTCCGGGTTTTGTGTGAAATCTTATTCCACATAATATGCCCTTTTCAAACGACATCTTACCGATTGCTATTGCCCCTCCCCAAACCAAAGGATCATACATGCCTCCTCGTTTTACTCTCACTTACACCTAGTAAGGGCAATTATTGCGATCGTGCCGAATTTTCAAAATTGAGAATTCACCGGAAATATACTATGTTCTGCAATCCTCTAGACGAAATAAATGTTTTGTATGTACGAAATGGATTTGTATGTATGTGTGTGTGTGTGTGTGAATAAAAAATTCCTGTGAGATTGTTGCGATTTAGCTCAAACTTAGTATTCCATTTAGCTACTATCACCCCTTGGTTTCCAGCAAAATCCATCAATCGGAAGTGCGTCTTTACTGATTTTCTAAGTTTTTAATTTCTCGCAGTTCTCAAAAACAGCTCCTACATACATAAAAATCGTATATATACATAAAATCTATCAGTATTTTTTTTTTGCACATTTTCTTGTGAAAATTGATTTTTTCAGATTTTTTTTTTGATGTGGGAAACCACTTCAGTACAATGGATTTGGTTTTAATATAATAATATGTATTAAAAAAATTGGAAAATCAAAATTTGAAGAAAATCGATTACAGAATAGGCTTCTATTTTTTTTTTTTTAATTTTTCTAGAAAACGGCCATTTTCTTTAAACTTGGAACTGCTTAGATATGAAACTGCACCTATTAATTTTATTTGAAACAGTTTTCCAGAAACTTCATTTTATGGTGTTTCGTTGAATCTGTGTCCATTAAATTTGAAATGTTATGTGCATTTCGTAATATTTTTGGCACTCCCTTCTAGATTACAGTGTAAACATATTCTGTTTCTACCTGCCAAGGATACTATTTAGCATGTACGCCATCATCTCTATATTTTTATTAGGACATATATGTAAACATTTCCATGTCTAATGAAAATTAGTTCCTCTTACAGATAGTATACTAACTGCAGTAAGAGAAAGTCGTGTGTGTTTCTCATAAGATTTTTTTTATACACAGCATACCCACACAGTATTTCCTACTACTTCATAACCTGCCACATTCATCTACACCAATTGTGCGGCTATACAAATGATGATTTCATTGTAGCTACTTATTCAAGACCCATTCAACATCCTCGTAAACCTTAGTTTTGGAAATGAAAAATCAATGTCAACCATGAATCTTCACATAAAACCTGATACACGACAACCATATTTTCCCCTAACTTTTACTCACATCCATTCCAGTCCGCATTTGTCGGACTCATTTATATAGAAGATAACTTCAAATGGATTGACATATTATCTACACATCTTTAGCCTGTAATTACACGATGAACACAAAAACACAACAAAATGGTGAGTTATTGGCATTAGAGAAATTACACCCATTGTGACCAGACAAATGGGATAATCAGGAAGTGACAAAGATGAGAACCGATTGCGATGGGCGAAGAGGAGAGATTGAAATTTCTTGTAACGGGTGCGAATTAAATCCTGGTCATAAGGTACTTTTAGATCGGAGTGGATAGATAGACACCTCTATAGGAGTAGAGTTTTTGACTGTATGTTTGACGTCGGTTGATATTATAAGCTTGCTTGTCGGGATATCATTGATGCACAGAAGAACACTCTCATTTAAAGAAACTGGCTGGTAGATGAACTCTGGGCAAAACTAGAAAAGACAATCTGAATCATAATATTCTTAATTTAAATAATGAAAATTATTGGTTTATCAAATTTTATTACTATATCTAATGAATAAAGCAAAATATCAAGTATAGATTTATTGGGGAGGCACTGAAACATGATAAAGTCCAGGTGCCTTAATGTTTAGGCAGATGATAGTCTAATCAGGTGCCCCATCCTGAACACACGCACATTTAAGAGGGATATGTAAAAAGTTATATAGAAAGTGAATGTATACATTATAGATCTATGTACGTTTTAGTTAGCACACATGCAGATGGCACACGCGGTATTGGGTTTTCATATATTCAAAGTGGGTAGGAGACTTAAATGTAAAAAAGCTAACCCTCCAGTTTATATATGTATAAAAAAAAGAAATAATAAAATAAAGCCAGTACACAGTCACACACACACACACACACATATATATATATATATATATGTGTAGAAGGTCCCAGGTAGGAAAGGTTCCTAAAGCCCTTCCCTGCAAACACAATAGCAGGAAAGAGTAACCCTTGACATTAGCGGTGCTCCAAAAGGGGTTTCGGGTGCCTGGGAGGATAGGTAAGGGAGGGAGGTGGAACTTCAGAGACCAGCTGAATATGTTTAGGGACTTTATGTCGTGTGGCACACTTAATTCTGAACCTAAATATATTTGCATTCTGTATATCACGACTACCATATACAGTTGTTTGTCAGCTCTACATGTACAGAGCAACTAAAAATATTCTCTACCTAATGAACCTATTCACACGGAAACAACAGTGACTGATCATCATTTCAAGCCACTGTTTCTAACAATATCACTGTTAATTTCCGCTCACGTCACATTGTCTAGACAGTTCTAGAAGCAAATCTATACATACGACTGCGCCCAGGAAAAAAAACGCTTTACCGATTATATTATTCAGCAAAACTCAGTTGTATTGCAGGTTCGCAGTTTTATATTTTGTCTCTTTATTATTAACTCTTAATGACCTTTAAAAGGAAGTATTGCATTCGTGTACAATTTTCGGGAATTGAATTTTACCGGAAATACAATTTTTGGGGTCTTCTGAGTTCGAACAAGCGGTTTTTTTTGGAAAGTGATCTGTCTGCCTGTCTGTGGTCCACATAAAACTTTAACGGAAAATCGCTGAAAGTTCAAACTTGATATTTCATTATAAGTGCTAACAGGAGAGCTGACAACAAGGTTTTGGACAAAATTTGTTCAACCGAAAGTACCAAATTTAATGAGTGGATTTTCCAAGTTTTTGCAATTTTCTCGAAAATGGCTCCAACGATTTTCTTTAAACTTGGTATATTAACTATACATATTAAGAGCTACAACTTTTGTTTGAAATGTTTCTCTGGGAAAATTCATTTAGAGGAAGGGGTGAGTTCAGCTATATCTAATATTAATTTGAATTAAATGTGTTTCAGAAATTTCGAGATTAAAGAAAATCGGTTAACCGGAAGTGCGAGTTCTTTTTAAATTTTTGTTTCAATTTTCGGCAATTTTCCTCCATAAAGGCAACAACGTTACCACAAAACTTGGTGTACTAACTATACATACAGATGACTTATCATTTATGTTAAATACACCAAAGAAAAATGAATTTATAAAGGTTCTGAGCGGGCTTGGGAAGTTCTGCAAGGTAACTAAATAATATTAATTAGAATTATATAAGTTGCAAAAATTCCCACTTCGAAGAAAACCGGTTGAGCGGAAGTATGACTTTACTGAATAGGTTTTTTTCATTTTTTTATGATTTTCTTTATAAAAATGCGACGGTTTTAAACACTAATAACAACTGTAAGTTTGAAGAAAATCATCCATTTCGCAGTAAGAGAAAGTCGTGTGAGTGTTTCACACCAGAAATGTTTGTGTTGTTGTGAGAAACTAGATTTTGATTGAATTAGCTCATGCGTAGATTTCTACCTTAACAGTATTCTTTCAACACTTTGTGGACTACGCCGCATACATAATATTAATATTACATATAGGACGTAACTGAATTCCTTGGAGAGTATTTTACATCAATTTTATTTTGATCCATTAGTATAAACGGTAAAATACAAAATGGCGGATCTTGCATTTTTGCATTTTGGCGGATTCACATTTAGCAATTTTTTTTTTTATAGTTCATATTAATTATATACAACACAAGGAAAGAATTTCTAAACTAGATTTTTTATAGAAATAATTAGCTATAAATAATTAGCCAATCACAGTGTAGAAGTGAAGGTGCCAAATATGGGCGTGGCCCATATGATAATTTTAAATTTCTGTTTGGCGTAATATACACCCACATTTCACACCTTCCCTTCTACATTATGATTGGCTAATTATTTCTATGAAAAATTTAGTTTAGAATATTTTTACTAATTTTCCCTTCGTAGGTAATTTATAAATATCAAATTATGAAATAAACTTTTTTTATAAAAAAAATAAAAAAATCAAGTTATTTCCAATTTAATTTTTAGTAATTTATAAAATTAATATGAACTATAAAGAAAAATTTCAGCATTATCATTCCATCGTTGAAAAAGAAAGCAAAAGAGAATTAGACAGAAACGCAAGATCCGCCATTTTGTATTTGGCCGTTTATACTCTTATTTATGGGACAAAATAAAATTGATGTTAAATAATTACAAAAATTTCTGCAAGGAATTCAAAATATTTAGTTAAAAAAAGTTTCTTAGACCTGGAGTTTTTAGCTATACATTATTATATTAATTTTGTGTATGTGGCGCTGCCCACAAAGCATTGGAAGAGATTGAAAAAGTATTGATAAAGATTGAAAACTATACATCTAAAGATCAAAATCTAGTTTCTCGCAGCAACATAAAAAAAGGAATCTAACTAATTATTAGTTCAATTAAAAGTAATAAATCATATCAAGAAGAAGCGTTATATATGAGAGATCGAAAAACTACAATTTATGTAACTATGTAAATTGGAGTAATATTTTTTTTTTTACATAACTTGTTCGTAAATTTAGACACTATCCATGTGACTTATGTTACGCATGAAATTTTATGACGTTGCTTTTCAATATCGCTAAATATTAAGCCTGCTTATTCAGCGCCACGGCACTAAAAATTGGAAGTAACTCAACTTTAGACTCAACAAAAAAAATCGAATTTGAAGTTGAGGCTCCCAAAATTTTGTTTCAATTAATTTTTTTTTCAATAGAATGGTTCTTTGGTTTATAAATGTTCCCGACTCCTGCTCTAGACTGTAATTTCAGTACTATTGTTTGAATAATAACAACGAAAAACTCAAGCGTAAGGCAATATTTATGTATGACGTAGAAATATGACATCATTGTTACATAAATATACGTTAACATTTTCTCACATAAGTCTTTTATTTCCCTCTCTTCCCTTCTACTTGCCAAGTTAAAAAAAAAAATTAATAAGAGTATCGTTAGAAAATATTTATCCAAGCGTAAAGTTCCTTTACTTTTACCTTTTTTATTACGTATTATTATCTTCTTATATATTTTAATGGGCGGAAATGAGAGGAAAAGGATAAGGTGGTGGAAGAAAAAGAAAGATATTTTTGCACACTTTATTATGAAGAGAGGGGAATGCTCGTACTTGGAGGAGATGTAGACAACGAAAGAATTACGGTCGTCATGCTATTTGGGGGACAATGTGAAGGCCCATAGCTCTTAACAAAAGAGCTTCGCGCACTTTGTTACAGGTATAAGAGATTTGTTCCCCGGTAGATTAAAGAAAAAAATTTTTTTTTTTAGGCCAGTGAACGAGATTTAGAACTAGTGCAACTATCGCATTGTACTAAGCTTCATCCAAGGAATCTCCCTCTAGCCCCTCTCACTATATATTTTTTTCCCCCAAATTGTAACAATGAGACCTGCTTTACCATCCTCATTATAACAGTATTTTTACCCCTAAAGGCAAAAAATAAACAATTTTTCTAGTTTTACACCCCAAAAAAGTAGAAGTACTCGTCACATAACACCCCTAATGTTTACATCAGATTTATTTTTTTTATTTTTTATTTTTACCCAAAAAATTCTACTACCCTCTATACAGATGTGTGTATAAAGACTATAGGGGTTAAGATAACTGACAGTTACTTTTTTTTTCTGGTCGGATTATACGCGGGGAACAAGTATAAAAAAAAAACAAAATCCCACACTAAGCTGTTACACGCAACACTGTGTTGCACTTGTAAAGTGCTTCATTCTCACAAAGTATCTATATCGTATTACAACTTAAAAAAAAAATTCCCATTATTAGTTTTTTTTTCCACAGTTGGCCCCGCCGGATATCATTGACACAGTAATGCAATATTTCACAGATGACAGTGTACTTGTATGTGTCAATCATTTTCTTATTTTTATTTCGAAATCACAATGTACGACTCATCTAATGGTTTGGATTAAACAGTGGAAAGTGAATTACAAAAAAATAGAAAATAATAGGTAAATAAAGTTCCGTGAATTAAAGAGGGAATTTAGCGATAGTTTCACAAAAGACGTTTCTTTCCGTTCAGACTGGACACTAAGGTTTCAGAAAAAAATTTGTCAATTAGAAGTGTTAACTTTACGAAGTGCTTTTTTTGTGTGCAGCTTTACCGACAAAATCGCTCCATTAATTTTCTTTAAGAAAATACAATAATTCACATGTAGATTTGTCACTTCTTAAATTGATTTCTAAATCGTCACGTATTAAAATTAAAAATTTTTTAATTTCTGGATCCTCAACGTACGCATCCCTCTTCTACCCTGAAAAGCTTCTGAAGAACGGCACCAATGGTTACCGAAATGTAGAGCAAATAAAGATTTCTTGAAAAAAATCCTCTGGCCATTGTGGAATATAGGAACGATAAAGTTTGAAAAAAGAAGTGATTATTAACTAGGTTAATGTAACATGATTCCACTTTACAGTCTTTGGTTAAATTATTAATTGGCATGAGATAGGCGTTTCATATAATTTATTGTTTTTTTTTCATAACGAAGACTATAAAAATGATGAAAATCAATTATTTTGATGCAAATCTGACCGTAATATGTTACTGCAAATACTGAGAACCATCACTGATAAAGTTTTTTTAATCTCTGATGAAGTCCATTGAAGAATCATGATTATTATGATCCTTTGATGTTCTTTGATGATGAAATCTACTTTGCCGCCTCCTTGCAATTAATAAACCTCATTGGATGAACTTCATTACATGCTTTAAGAGTTTTCATTTAGTGCCCAGCCGTACGTAGAGTAATAATTCTTTTTACTTGCTCTTACTACTCCCTAAGTAAGAGGAAGTATTACGATAGTGTCCAGTTTTCAAAATTGAGTTTTCACAAGAAAATTGAGCGGATGATCTGTGTTTGTCTCTGCGTGAATCAAATATCTCAAAAAAAAAAAAGTCGCAGGAAGCTTAAACTTGGTATTCAGTTTAGCGGTACTACAACCGCATTTGACACAAAGTTTCCAGCAAAATCCATCTGCCGGAAGTGCGACTTTACTGAATGGTTTCTTTCTTCAGTTTCTCGCGAATTTCTCCAAACCGGTTACAACGATTTTCTTTAAACTTGGAATGCTGCTCCCTGCATGTTACATTTCTATAACTTTTATTTAAAAGATATTATTGGTGGAGGGGAATTGGGTATTTTTGGAGGCTTTGGGAACTTGTAATTACGTTAAAATTTAAGCTGCAGCTACAAGCTAAGCTCTTAGTTGCGACAGAGGGCTCTCTAGTTACACTCTAGTTACACTTGATAACCGCTATCATCTTCTTTATGGCAAGCCCATTTAAACATTTTTGGACGTAATTTAAGAATTATTTTTTCTCTTATATTGTATTAAGAGAAAATCGTGTGAGTGTTTCAACCAGTTTTGTTTTTTCTGTTTTTCAGAAAATTTCCAACAGGAAAATCTATGTAATTATTATTATTATTATTTTAATTTAAGGCGCGTCAACATCATCCATTCGTGTCATTGGCGCCATAAGCATTTATATCAATGAATCTCAAAAATATATGTTACTGAATAGAACTATGAAGAAATCAAGCTTCCACTTTCTTAGTTTTATGTTTAGGCTTAACTAGTGAGAAATAAATGACATTCCATTACAACAGGTTATCCTAACTCATTGGCCATTCCGGGTGTTTGGGTAAGCAATGCTGGAAAACATTGAGGCACAGGGAATGTTGGAAAAATTATTTCTAAAGTTTGGACTTCTAAATGAGTTGGCTAATTTGATAGAAAATCACTGCTTGATAATTTCTATTTGCACATTCTGTGAAATAAGTTGAACTTTTTTTTTTTTTTTTGAAAGGTATTTTAGCAGAAGTGTGAACTACACTTGTATTAGAAAAATTGAATAATGGTACAACAAAGTGATTATGGTCATTTAAAGTGGATGCTGTACTCTTAGTAACAGGTGGCTATTGTTACAGAGAGATTCAGAGAAAAAAACTGGTCCAGATTTTAGGGGTTGATGTTGGTCATTTTGGAAAGAGGTAAGAGGAGAGAGTCAGTATATACCAGGGTCAAATTGAAAGGTTAAACCATTTTAAACTGGATCACAGACACACACAAAGACCCATGCAGACAGTTACCTGGATATACCTGTGTGTTTATTTAACTGGAGTAATGAAATTCCAAAACTATGCGAGAGAATGAGTGAGAAGCCAGAGAGTGGGGAGAGATGTGATGCCCACAGGTCCAGAGAGTACAGTTTACAGGGCTGCTGTACCCTGACATAGTCAGGGGGTCAAGTAAACATTTACAATACAGCCAGAGGTCTGAGGGGAGAATTGGAGCAGGCAAGCTGTATGCATGCTGAATTCTGGTGTTCTGTCTCGCTTTTCGATCTTACATTCCATTCTGTATGCTAAATTAACACAAACTGGTCCCCTCTCTCCCCCTAAATCTTTCCTCTTAATCTCTCCCCTCCTCCATTAACTCTCAGTAATTTACCCTCCTCTATTTAGAATATAACATATTCCCTCTTTAACATCATCCCTATTTTGTGATACGTAGATATTCAAATAATTTCTTGCTCTGTTAACATTGATGCCTTCACTTGACGATTTGTCTCTAAAAGGGGGGGTGTTTAACCCTCAAAAAATTAGCTATACTATTGACCTTGAATAATTACAAGTTTCAAGTGTTTTGATCCTGAATGAAGTGTGAACAAGATGAATACGGTTTTGGAGATGAATAAGCATTAGATAAAATAGTAATATTTTTGTCTATTTGTTCGTAAATTTATCGAATCTTCTTCATACTGTGAAATTTGTATTAAATAGCTAACTGGGCCATAGCATGATTTATAGGATAGATGATGGGGATTATAGTCGTTAGATGTCGTTATTTCGTCTGCGCCTCTGCCAACTTGCAGAAAAATAAAAGTACAGTTTCAAGTAAAATTTAACTTCTCCAGAATCACCCGAAAATCAGTGTTCCTGGAAAAATGTTTCATATAAAAGTTACAGTCTGGAATATATATATATATAGTTGGTATGCGAAGTTTGAGGAAAATCGATGGACCAGTTTTCGAAAATAATTGTGGAAAACTGAATAAAAAAAAAAATCCATTTAATAAAGTCTAAAAGTCGCAATTTCGGTCGATGGATTTTATTTTGTCAAATGCGGATGCTGGTGACATGTAAACAAAATTGAGTTCCGAAAAATCTTTCTGTTTTGTCATATTTTGTTCCCAAACATACGAACATTCTATAAAAAGATTTTTTTTTCTTACTCAGACGAAAACAGGTGGAAAACTTGGAAAACTCAAGTGCGAAAATTTGACAAGATCATTTTCTAGATTTATGTAAGGCAAAGTGTGAATAATTTCAAGTTTAAAGAAAATTCGTTATTTTATGTAGGTGTAAGTTGTATTAAGAGGAGTAAGAAAAAGTCATGCGAGTGTTTCACACTAGATTCTTTTATACAATAGAATACCCGCCAATATCCGTTGCCATGGTTATTTAGAAAATTTGTAGTAAATCTTCAAGTTGTATTTCTTTTAGGATAGAAATTCTTAATTTAAATTATTTTTTAACAGGATCGCATATTTCTACAAAAATTTTTCAAATATAATTTTTAAAATCTAAACAAATAAGATAGAATTAAACAAAATTATTAATCAATTTGACTAAATCTCTCGTCAAATACAAATGTACAATTTTCAATACACTTAGATAAATAGATGAAAATTTTATTGAACATGAGAAAGTGGGTTTAAATTTACCTAGCAGGGTCACAGTTGGCCAGTAAATCAGGCCAGTCTGTGAATATATTTATGATTACACTCCAAGGGATATTCCCGGGGGATCATCTTCCAGTCAGCCAGCTCAGCGCGCCGCGCCGTTCCAGCCCAGCAATTATACATCAACCTATATCGTAGTGCTGCTTGATATTCCCCTTCTCTCTATCTCTTGGTTTTGGAATACTCTATCTTGGTCGTTCTATCTCATTTACTTTGTAGCAGTAGGAGAGAGGATCAGCGAGTGGGGGGAGAGAACGAGGGAGATGAACTTATAGCAAGTAACCCATCTGTTGGCCAATCTACAGACACAACAATACCTACTACACAGCCGACTCTTCCTCCCACCGTCAAACATACACTAATACATTGCCATCTCTATAAGACTGTACGATGATAATAATAATACTAATAATACAAGCCGTCTACTCTCTTTGTTTTAGAAGATCAGTCGGTAGAGCAAAGCAATCAAATACAGGTATCTTATATATTTGTTATAGACCTACAAAATAAAGGCTTCAGAATATTGTTAATATTATTTATAGCCCGCCATTTTTATTCTTATTAATTATTTATTTATCGATATATTATATATACATATATATATTATTTTCTCTTTCAATCAGCTCTGCGGATATCTGTAAGTCTGTCTCTATTTAAACAAAAAAAATCTGGAGGGAAATACTCACACGATTTTGATGCAATTAATACAATTTCAATATTTAGACGTTTTTCAAGAAAATTCGAAAAACTCAGAAATCGTTCTATAAACTTGAACTTCCGGTTAACCGATTTTTTTTCTTCCGAATTTGGATTTCTTCCAATGGTTGTAATGTATATTAAACTACTATCGGCAGTAGAACCATATATATTGTACGGAAATGGTGTTTTAGAGGAAAAGCTTTACGTTATTCTTCCCACAGAACTCCAAAAAATTTCAATTTTCCCGTGAAAATTTTTTTCAAATAAAAGCGATAGGTACTTTTATTTATATATGCATATTGTAAACGAAGTTTACAAAAAAATCATCGGAGCCATTTCAAAAAAAAAAAAACTGCGAAAAAATGAAGAAAAAACAAAGCCAGTAAAGTTCAACTACTGAGTGGGTTGGTGAATTTGTATCGAAATCTTCGTGGCGGGGGTGGGGTGAGGGGTGATAGTACGAAAAATGAATATCATGTTTGAACTTCCTGCGTTTTTGAGATATTTTGTTCTAACACAGGTACATGCACACGCACGCAGACTCACACAAAAACACGTACACATACATATCGCTAAAAAACATTTTTTCCTACCTGAGAGACCTCAAAACATCTATTTCCGGTGAAAACTTGGAATCGAAAATTCGAATCACTCGTAACACTTCCTCTAACAGCCGTAAGAGAGAAAAAAAATAGGTATCTGTTTAGTGAAATACGCGCATACGATTTCTCGAATTACAAGTATTTTAATAATTATAATTATCAAATTTGTATTTAACTTTTAATTTTTTATGGAATATTTCAATTGCACAAAAATATAATACATAAAAAAAAACATTAATTTTTACTTTCTGAATCTTCGAAAAGCAAGTTTACAGAAAATTGCCCTTCTCTACAGAAATGACCCTTTTTACAGATGATCGCCAAAAATTACAATATTCAGTAAAATCATACATCTAGTTCGACAGTTTTCCAAAAAATTGTTTCAAATAAAAGTGATAGCTATAAATATGTATGAGCAACTAAATCAAGTTTGAAGCAAAACTTCGAAGTTAACGAAAAATAAATTATAATAGACTAAAAATAAAAAAATTAACATCCATTCAATGAGGTAGCATTTTCGGTGGACAGATTTGAACAGAAACTTTCCTGCAAGATTCTAATATGATGACAGATACTTAACGGAATAACAAGTTTTTGCAATTTTATGTAAAAAAAAAAAAAAAAAAAAAAATAAAAGAAGAAAGAAGATGTGATATTAAAGAAGATATGAATGGTTATCGAATGCAGGCAATGATCTGTTTGTTAAAAATCGATTAGTGAACTGTACTTCCAACTATCCATCTGGTTTTTTAGACTATTTGGCAATTTCTTTTTTTTTTTTTAAGGCCATGTAGATCAGAAGAATCGAATCTCATTATCTCGCTAAAGATTAGCCAAGAGTTTTTTTTTAAACGATGTGACGTTAACACGAGTGAAAAATTGGTAAACATTAACAGCCGTCTGGGTGGAAAGAAATATTTGATAAAGTAGCGAAGATGTATGTGTAGGAAAGCGCTCGCTGCGGCCACTTCCGCCAGAAATGAAATTGTAGATGTTTTGTTGCAGAACCTGGGTGGGGTAAGGGCAGTGTCGGCTTATTAAGGGCCGTCCTTTCATTCCGCAGGTTGATCTCCCTACCTTATAGTATTCTAGTGGGGGGTGGGGGTGGTTCTATACCAAACTCTCCGTGTTTTCCCAAAAGAACCCCATTTTCTCCCTGTGGGGAATTTCTCCAGCTCTCAGTGTCTCTGTTCTCTTTCTCCTAGCACTAACCTTAGTAAGGAGACTTCCTTGTTCCTTGTATTAAAAGATGAACACTCCCTCTTGCAGAGTCACTCTGTCACTTCTCTAACCTAATACGTCTCTCTCGCTCTCTCCCTTCTCCGACCACCGAAATCCTATAGAATACTGGCCATCAGTATACACCGTAACATCTCCCTCTGCCCCAAACTACCTACCTGTCTGTCCTAACGTTACCACAGAGTCTTGTGTAGTGTTCCAGTGTGCAAGTGTGGCCGTAGTATCGCAAAGGTGAAATTGCCTTCACAGATCAATAGAATGTGGAAAAGAGAGAGAGAGTGAGGACAAGAGGAAGAGTGTGAGGAGGAGGGAATAGTGAGCAAATTGAATTCTGTCCAGAATAGGGGAAGACTTTGTGATGGTACGGTGGTCGGTCTGCCATGCCCTCTATCTCTGTCTGGCAGTGTGCAAGGTTATATGAGAGTGAAAGAGAACGAAAGAGACTCAGCCCTTCTGTGTTACATATTGTACCTTGTTAGAAGAGCCGCCAGGGCTATCTACTTTGCCACCACCGTACACTTCATCTTCGACCACTCTTACTTCCTATATATATAAAGGGCAAAGTAAAATAGTTCATCAGCCCTATTTCCTTCCCTATACGTTCAATAAGTTTTTTCTTGCTTCTTCTTCTTTTTCCGGCCAAACCCTTACTGCAAACCTTTGACGCTACAGCCAAAGTTGAATTTTTACATTCGTGATGAGTTCTACACCAGTTTTTTCTTGGTGTCTTGCGCAACTGTCCCCCCAGTTTTCTAACACCAATCAGATTCTCCATGTTCGCTTACCTGAACGTACTTGCCAGCGTAAATCTAATCTTTATTGTATAGCCCACATAAATTATAAGTTATATGACTTTTGTACCGAAAATATGCTCAAATACTTTGATTCCAAAATATAAATAGAAAATGTGACTCCTGCAATTTACCATCCAAATCAGTAAGAAAA
This sequence comes from Triatoma infestans, assembly GCA_011037195.1. Taxonomy (NCBI): domain Eukaryota; kingdom Metazoa; phylum Arthropoda; class Insecta; order Hemiptera; family Reduviidae; genus Triatoma; species Triatoma infestans. The sequence continues at coordinate 92,420 of JAAEAF010003238.1, read as the reverse complement.
ATTTAATGAACAAATCAAATTGACACACTCATGAGACTTTCTCTTGGAGCAATTTAATAAAATAATTGATAAATTTGCTTCAAATTCTTAATTTTCACCCCTCATTTTATTGTTATTAATGCTATATAATCAAAGGTGAAGGTACAATTTACAGAAATGGCAGTTTAGATGGAAGCTCATCGTCACAAGTTTACCCAGAATTTTCATTTTTACTTTCTTTCACTGCTCCTAGTAAGAGGAAGTATTGCGATCGTGTCAAAGTTTCGGAAATGAGTTTTCACCGGAAATACATGTTTTGGGATCCCCTAAGTACGAAAATTAGCTGGAAACTCAAAGTAGTATTCGATTTAGGTCTATCACCGCAATAGATAAGAAGATTTTGGGCTGAAACCATCAACCGGAAATCCGCTTTACTTAATTTTTTTGTTATTGTTTTTAGCGATTTCACGAAAACGGCTTCAACATTTTTTTTTTAAACTTCGTAATACTATGTACACACATACATAAATACCTATTACTTTTGTTGTAACATTTTTCCAGGAAAATTGTTCTTTTGAGGGGGAGTTCTGAGGGAACGGTAACTTTTATGCTTTCCTTTAAAGTACCACTTCAGTACAATGTATGTTACTATCACCTATGCAATATTCTGAATTCCAAAATGATAAAAATTAATACAGCGCAAGTGCGACTTCATACTGTAGGTTTGTTTGAGTTTTTTTTTTTTAAATTTTCTCGAAAACGGCTCCAACGATTTTCTTTAAACTTTGAATGCTGATTGCACAGATGAAAATCTTTAACTTTTATTTAAAACATTTTTTTCCGGAGAAACTGATTTTAGGAAGTTCGGCAGAATTCGTGGCGTTAAAGTGCAAATATTATTTGAATTCCATCAATTTTATTAACGCTTACTTCTGGACCGCAATGAAGTACATTGAAATGGCTACCCGAGCCATGGGTGCTAATGTAATCCCACAATTCTATACTATGTTAGAGCTCTGAAAAAAATTTTTATTGTTGTATTAATTGCAGTAAGAAAAATTTGTATGAATGGTTCTCACCAGATTTATTTTGTTGTTTTTATTTTTTATTTTTTCTATAAATAAGCGATTATGGATTCAGGATTTTTCTGATCGGTTGTGAATCAGTAATCAGTATTTCATCTTGCCATAAGACATCTATATTGTTAAATTTATCACCGTACAGAAATTTTACGATTCATGCTTTGGATCAGAATGTCTATGTGGGGGTATTATATGAAAATCATGATATTTTATTGTATTTTCAAAGGAAGAACAACTCTGTTAGAAAGTTTTTTATATGGGTCAACAAAAACAGCTGTAATATTCTAGTAAAGACTAAATAAAGGGGGGAAATACCAAATTTTTAAAACCGGATCAAGGTATTATGCAGGAAGTATAGCATACAGCTTCCCTGCTCCAGTTTTCCCCTTAGGACTGACCTGTGTGTTTGTTTGACTCAGGTCCCCCATCTCAGGTCAGTACAGCATCACTCACTTATTAATAATGGTTGGTGTATGGTCAGGCATCATATCCCCCCTGTAACCTTGTCCATTTTATTGCTCCATTTAATGCAGACCATGGAAAACCGGCTACAAATCTGGTTAACAAGTCAGGGTTGTTAGTCTTATGGTATGTATGTGATCCAGTTTAAAATAGTTTAACCTCTCAACTTGACCCTGGTGATACATAGACTCTCCTATGCAGCCGTGTTACTCTCTGACTGTCCAATAACAACCCCTAATTCTGGGTCATTTTTCTTTAACAATGTACACCTGTTGCAAGTACAGCATCCAATTTAAATGACCAACCCTAGATTTACACTTTTTTTTTCATTGATATATCAATCAGAGATCAATCATTTCCAAAAGAATCTTTCCCAGAAGTTACTGCAGTAACCCCCTTGCGAAGGTCGTACTTGGTAGCTTGGAACATGTGTATAAAACGGACATATCACATTTTGAGCTCAGGATTATATTGTTGAAGATCTTAGCAGAACGCTTTCCGGCACCTGCGTGCTGTATACCAATTCAAGGGAGGGGAGGGCAAAACCCTACGCTATCCAATGACTCCATGAGCCCATTATAGCTAGTTCTATACGGATAGTTCAGCAGGAAATTCGACTCAAAACTAGACAATGAGATCACGGCAGTCAAGATGGCTGCAAAAGATGCCTCCTTTTTAAAAAGGTGATATTCTTTATAGATTCCCAAGCGGCAAGCAATCGCCTTGATTAATACGGAAAACAGAGAGGAATTTATGGTCACCAATTGTTGTAGGGATATCACACACACACACACACACACACACACACACACACACACTGATAGCTAAGGTGCAAATATCCGTCGTCAAATGGATCCCGGGTCACAGTGGGATTACTGGGAATGTTAAGGGTTTCAAGCCTGCAAACCTGGGAGCCAAATGCCACAGCCGGACTTCCAATTACATACCTACAGCAAAAAAGAAAATAAAAAAAGCCATCACTAAATACTGGCGAGCTAAACAAGCTAAGACAGCAATGGGAAGCGAAGGGAGATCCTAAGAGATCAGAATAATCGCATATCTATGACCCTTCCGAGAAGAAAGAGACTGTACTTGTTATAGGTTAATTACCAACCACGACTATCTGCGCAAGCACCTACATCGGATCGGTGTCAAGGGATTAGCCTGACATGCATAATGTGCGGGAGACGGCGAAATTGATGCGGATCATCTGAATGTCTCCCCTCCCCCACATCAAAATATAAGAGAATTTTTAGAAATCCAAGATGAGAATACAGCAAATTCGATGCTGTATTTGGCTGCACGTCGCCGAAATGCTGAAGTCGGCATTCACCAGCAAAGCATAAAAAAAAAAAATATCTGTTCAATCTTTCTGCTCAGAGAAGAGTGGTTAGCGTACTGGACTCCATGCGGAGGACCCGGGTTCGAGTCCAGCTATGCTACCCTTATTAGATTTTTCTTTCTAGGAGCCTCTACAGCTCACGGTCCGGTCAGTGTAGTCAATGAACAGTGTAGTCTGTAACGAGAGAAGACTGTCCGGAGGCCGGCAGTGCACTGAAAAAGCTCCGGGCGCCAATGACCGCAGATGTTGACGCTCCTTAAATTAAATGTTGTAAATTAGATGTTGAATTAAATTAAATTAAATTAAAAAAAAAAAATCTTTGTGTTCCACAACCTGCAACCCAATGAACAACTTATTCCTTTATTTTTCACATATTAATTACTTTCTCTTACTGGCGTTAGAGGAAATTTTTGCAATCGTGACAATGTTTTCACCGGAAATACCTGCTTCAAGGTACCCTGAGTGTTTTTTGCCTAGAAATTGCTCAGTTTGTGTGTGTGCATGTGTGTTTGTGGTCAGTATAACACAAAATGGAATATCAAGGAATTTCTCAATTGATCTTTAGTTTTGGCTGTACTGAGGAACCTGACAATAAGGTTAGAATCAAAATCGTTTAACAGGAAGTACCATTTTACTGAAAGGATTTTTCAGCGTTTTGTGATATTGTCACAAAAACGACTTTACAATTTTCTTTAAACATTGTATACCCACTGTGTAACTTAGCTCTATCACTATTATTTGAAATATTTTTACAATCGCTTACTCCTAATAAGTGAAAGTATTGCTCAAGTTTTTAAAATTGAGTTTCCATCGGAAATAAATGTTTTTATCGAATCTGTCTGTCTGTCAGCTGTCTGTCTGTCTGTCTGTCTGTATGTGTGTTTGTTTGTTTACAAAATATCACAAAAATGAAAAATCACAGGGAAGCTCAAGATTGGTATTCAATATTTCACACAAAAGATTCGGGAATAATCCTTCAATCAGAAATGCGACTTTACTGAACAGTATTTTCAGTTTTTCCCGATTTTGTTGAAAATGGCTTTAACGGTTTTCTTTAAATTTCTGATTAGTGCGTACTAAGTACGAATCAACCCAACTCATTTTGCCATGATGTAATTTAGTGCCAATAAATAATATATTCTATTTTATACTTTAAATTTCTTGATAGTACCTACATCTATCACCTATTGTAATTACCTGTCAATGATAATTGTATGATTTTCCTGGGAAGATTGATTTTTTGGTAAGTTCACTGGGGTTTGCTTCTCTGTAAACTACTCTGTAAAATTCAGTACAATATATTGTTTTACCACCTACATATATATCAATATACATTAGAAGCCTTGATAGAGTACCAAATTTGAAGAAAATCGGTTAACTGGTAATTGTGACTTTACAGATAGGTTTCTTATAGTTTTTGGTTTTCTCGAAAACGGCGAAAACGATTTTCTTTAAACTTGGAATGCTCACTGCACAGATAAAAACGTATAACTTTTATTTCACATATTTTAATGTGAAAAATTGATTTTACAGTGTTTTTTGCCGCAAAGCATATAGGTTTAAATTTAAACTGCACTAGCTTTGTTGGTTTTGACAGAGGTACAGATTTTCCACTGAAATGCCACTTAGCAACATCATTTATAATATTAATTAGAATTAAATTTATTCCCAAAATTTCCTGGATTGAAGAAAATTAGTCCGGATGAAATCGACGACCACAAGTACGCGATTTTACTGCACGGTTACAAAAAGATATGGACAGTGTAGCCAACCTATCTTCAAACATAATAAAAGGTGGTAAGTACATATCTTATCAGTTTTAGATCGACAGTGTAGTACTTCAATGTTAAATAGGTCGTAAAGGGTAATTATGTTTTGTGTGAGTGTATGTGTAGAGTGAGTATTTAAAGAATGGTTGATAGTGGTATATAGCAGGGCACAAAGAGTTAGTAGTGGTTGACTGTCAATGTATAATATAGATATTTATCAGTACGGCTGACAAAGCTTTTCCATGAACCATCATCACCCTTGGATTCATTTTTTTTTTCCTTTCTTTTTCCCATGGACCCACATACATACAGACATCGGGAAAAAGTGTTGGAGCGCAAGGACTTCTCTCTTCAAACCACCACATTCAGTTGAGTTGAATACTTTTCAAACACTTGACCGTTAAATGAGTGTGTGTGTGTGTGTGTGTGTGTGTGTGTATAGAATAGTCGCTGTGATGACGCTCTAGTAGTTCTTGGTTCTGGGGCTTGGTTGTGGTTCAAGTGGGCCACTTGAAGAGGCTAGTCAAGATTTATATCTGATATCTGTGTTGATGATGAGGCTGATTCTATGATGAACAACCCCTTTATTCTACTCCTTTTTTTCTTCTTCTAGTTTGTTGGCCACACCATTATCATCAGTCACTTCATCATTTCATCACCTTCTCATGTCGTCCCCCTTCCAGTGGTCGCTTCCTTATACATTCCAATTTTCTAGGCATGTGTCTATGTTAGTGTATTAAAAAGTGTTCATCACATTATTGGCATACCATTGCGGTCGTTTCCACCCTTGAACCGTGGTCAAAATAGAGACCTTAAAGCACATGTTCTTCAAATTATTCACTTTTATTGCAAGAAAAAGATTCCCTTTCTTGTGAACTATCCCATATTTTTGGGAAAACGACAGAATTATTTATTTTTTTAGAAGAGTTTGCTTATCGAAAAGGTTTTCTATCAAAACTACAAGAAGTAATATGATCAGGTCCCCCTCCCCCCTCTACACATATTTTTCATCTTCGAGGTACTCCCTTCTCATCCATTTTCAGAAGGAAAGGATTAATTCAGTAATTCCTAATGACTGTTAGATGAGCAGCAGTACAAACTTTAGAGGGGACTGTATCACGTTGAATAGTTAGGCGGTTGCTAGAGGCACTAAATTCAATGTCTTCACTTCCATATTGATGCTAGAATATTCTAGGGAAAACGAGACCTTACCCCCCCCCCCCAGAAGCTCCCCTAAGTAAATTTTCTAGGAAATAAGTTACAAACAAAAGTGTTGGTCTCTGTATCTATAGTTAGTATACCAAGTTTAAAGATAGTCGGTGTCTTCATGGAGAAAATCAAAGAAAACTGTCCACAAAAAAAAACTACTGAGTAAAGTTACACTTCCGGTTATCCAATGTTATTTCAAAATCGGAATTTTGGAAAACTATTTAATTTTTATTTATAGTATATAATATACCGGGAATGATTTCGTACTGAGGAAAGCGCAACTCGTCCCTTCCCCCAAAACTCCCTTCAAATTAGCGTTCCCTAAAAAAAAGGTTTTAAACAAAAGTGGAGATAGGTGGATAGAGTTACTATACCAAGTTATTATATTCAGTATTATCCAGATGACAGACTAGTATAATAAACTGAAATAACACTTTGGAGGGAAACATAATACGCACCACTCCCCCACTCCTAAACACTCAAATTCCGCAACACTATCTAAAATAATATTTTCTGGATAGATGCTTCGGATAAAATTGATAGGCTGCAGTTATCATTATGAAGTTTAAACGAAATCGTTATAGTTTTCGATATAATTCCAAATAACTCGAAACCTTTTCTCTAAAGTTGTATTTCCGGTTAATCGATTTTCTACAAATTTCTAATTCTATGAATGTTTCTAATCCATTTTAATATTATTTAAGAGAAAAGCTTAACGTTACTATTTCCCAGATATTATCTGTTAACAAAAATCAATTTTCCCAGAGTAAATGTTCCAAATAAAAGCGTTAAGTATTTTTATATGTAGAGAGTGTGCGAAGTTCTAAGAAAATGTTTGGAGCTTATTTCGAGGAAATCGCAAAAATTGGAAAAAAAACATTCAGCAAAATAGACACTGTTGGTTGATGGCTTTTGTCCAAAACCATACTATCAGCTGCGGTAGTAGTATCTAAACGGAATGTCCAAGTTTCAGCTTTCTGCAATTTTTTGATTTTGAGTTATTTTGAGTTAGTTCATACGCACACACACACACACACACATACGCACACACATTCACTAGAAACAATTTTTTCGTCCTCGAGAGACCTCAAAATATGTATTTCCGGTGAAAACTCAATTTATTGGAGCTGGAGAAAGAAAAAAAAAATTTATTATGAAGGTAGAGTTAAAAAAAAAACAAAAAAATAATCGTTGGGAACGTTTGCAGTCTCTCTCTCACTCTCTCACTCTCTCTTTGTTGGAAAACTTTCATTGTAGCTATATTACCATCGTGTATGGGAGGATAGGAACAATTTTTCGGTCAACTTATTTTTCACATATAAGATGCTTACCTCTGTCTCTTTCTATACTCATATAGTTGAGTATAGAAATAGGGCTATAACATAGAAGTGAAGTGATAGTGGTTAGGGGTAGTGGAGAAGGTAGTAAGTACGCGCATGGCTGAATAGATATGAGGGTCTTTCTCTACCACCCTGAGCCAGTCGCTTTCCTTGCTGGCCTATATATATGTATATAGAGAGGGAATGGCAACTTTTTGATCCCAACTAAATTGGATGGGTTTGGGAATCGCTGAGTTGGCGGCGTCCAAAAGCAAAAGCTGTGTAGCTTGGGGAAGTGTGTGGGGGTTGCGGGGAATGGCGGCAGGAATAGGTGAAGGTTTTACTGGCTGGCTTGAGGGTTGGTGGTGTATTGGTAAGAGACGAGTAAGGGGGCGGAGAGAAGACGGCAATAGGGGACACATACACACAAATAGTGCGACTGAGATAGAATGACTGAGCTTTAGTTACGACGGTGTGCAGGGTTTTTTTGGGGGGAGGGGTAAAGGCCGGTTTGAGAAGGATTTAGTTGTGAGGATGAAGTGAGAGAAGGATGGAAGAAGAAGGGAAGAGAAAGAAAGGGTGAGAGAGGTTGAGTGGCCGGCGCTGAGGTGGTGGTTGTCCTCCAATCACTAACGAGGGTGCTCTCCTTGCTGACGTCACCTGACCACCTCCTCACACCTTCTATAATAACACAGCTCTAGGGCATCCACAAAATCTAACCTAACTGGTTATCCGCGCCCACACTCCATACACATATATATATTTCAACGGATCTAACTATTTCCCCGCCACTCAATCACTAAATCACTTGTTCATTAAGTAACACTAATGTCAAACTAGAAGTGCATACTATCTTTTAGGCTAGTAATGCCGAACTCCATTTACTCCCTGCACCCTTTCAGCTTTCTAAATATTATATATGAGGCCCACTACTGCCGTAAACTAGAAACAGATCTTGCGCTGGCCATATAATATGTTGCCGCATTTTAATTATTTGTTTAGAATAAAACGCAAGTTTTGTACGACACTGGGTGTAGATTATTAAAAGCAAATTCCTTTCTTCACACTTTCATTCTTACACCTCTCTCAGAGATACCAGTTGATTAAATGAGGTATATCAAAATCTGGAAACTCTATGATATTGGTAGCAGTGGCTGATGTTTCTGTGTATGTTTAAGTGTGTGTTTAATGAGCGGGATGAAGCAGTCGATGAAGATGTCGGAGTCATAGCCTTCATTAAATTTGTACAATTTGGGTATGACCTACTAGACTATGAGCTAGAGATAGAGAGAGAGGGAAACAGTTTCAGTTAGCTACAAACAGCTGTAGCACTATCTTGTCCATGTTTTAGTTTATTTGTACTGCTTGAAATTTCTATATTCTATCTATCCATCTAGTTCCAATTTATAAACCAGTTCTTACCTAAACCAATCCTTCCTGATTTCTCAATCACATTCATACCCACCCATTCCCATGGGACTATTTACTAATTAAAGCTTCATTATTAGTTCGGGCTACTAAAATTGAAAGCTACTATATCATAGTAAATTGGAAGGATTATTTATCATATTCTGACAAGAACTGTCTATATAGATTCGAATTCTGTTTTAGTTAGCTTTGTCAGTCTATCAATATCAAATGTTTGTTTATTTATTCTCATTATTTGGGGAAATTAATAGTGTACCCTATCAATATAGGCTAGGCAAAACCAATTTCAACGGAGCTCTGTTATTTCATTTCAGTTATGTAATAGTGCTAGTAGCGTATCGACAAGCGATCGTTAGAAAACAGTAAAAGTTACAACATTAAAAAGAGCTTACGCACTTTTCCTAAAATTAAGAATAACATTTTGTTATTTTCATCCAATAAAAAACCGGAATGAATATTGAAGCATGAAATAAAATTTCCCTGCATGCCATTGGGTTTAGAGTTCTAGACTTGATTGGGTGCTGCAATATGAAACCAATTTGTTACGAAACAGCCGGAACTTTAATTCAAAAAAAAAAAGAAAGAAAAAAAAGAGGTAATTCTATGACATAAAAGAATTTTCTAAATGATGTAGACGCAAAAAAAAGTTATAACCAGTTCCGTGTACCAAATGTTAAAGAAATTTTCTTTTCCGCCTTTAGTGTTCACTAAAGTTTATTGTTGTTATTGTTTAGTATTGTTGCGGTGTCTGATGATGATAATGATAGTAATGATCAGACCGTATAAGTCATTAATCAAACCTAGAATGTCCTACTATCAATATAATACAATAGTTTTGGAGAACTATTACATATTACGTGTGCTTCTTCCTCTTCAGCGAGAGAGAGAGAGAGAGAGAGAGAGGAGAGACAATAACGTCATGTGCACACCTTCATATTAAACACCATTTGCTATTAATTACCTTTCTCAAAAGTTACTTAAACCGACTGACTTTCGAGTGTTATTTGTGTATTCTTCATTGTCTTCATTTAGCGAGGAATAAAATATCACAATGGGTTATTTTAAACAGTTTGGAGTTAGGCAAATGATAAATATATCCAATTGTTAATCAACCCTTAGTCCTGTTTCAGACGTTACTACTTATTTTGGATATGAAATCATTAAAATATGGCTCACCTTCTATTGAAGGAGTTTGATAATGTAGGCAATATAGGTTATCTAAGAAAAAGTTCAAAACATTCTCGTAATACATTCAAATACTCTTCCACAGTAGAGAAAATGCTTAGCCAATGAGGATCACTGCCTTGGTTATAGGCACTGACTCCGAAGGAAATTACATAATTCATATTGTAGATCCTCCTCATGAGGGTCCAACTTCTTTATGAATGAGAGCATTAAGCTCGTAAATGTTACCTAAGTTTTCAAACAGCGTTACTGCCATCGAATCAGAGATCAAAATTATCTCTTGCCTTAGCCTTAAGTGTTTACTGACACAACAGGAATGATGTGAGATGAAAAGGGGAACACAATGGGTCCGCCTGTGGCTTACGTCCACATACCTTTTTAGCTGAGCTTCGGTTCCTTGAATATAGACAAAAAAAAGGCAAGTGATAATCACATCCAATTAATGACCACTTTTGACCGGAAGTAGCAGCGATTTTGCTGTGTTAATGCCAGTACCTGAATCTTTCTGGATGTTTGGTTTGCCTTTTTCTCACTGCTGTAATAGTAAGTAAAAAAGAAAGGAGTTGGGGAATGGGGGGGGGGCAAAAGTGAACAAAATAAGCTAAAAACGAAAGGTTACTAATTTGATATATCCGCCGCTTAGAATATCCGCATCGCATATGGCATAAAACTTTTGACTTACAGGAAATACGATTTTACTACATTATTTTTTTTTTTTTACTTTCTGGGTCTCAATAGGAGGAAACATTGCAATCGTGCCAAATTTTCGAAATTGAGTTTTCACCGAAAATACAAGTTTTCTACTCCCTGAATACAAAAAAATGTTTTGGCAGCTATATATATATATATGGTGTGTATATATGAATGTGTGTTAACAGAATATCTCAATAACGAAAAGTCGCAATAAGCTCAAACTTGGTTTTCTGTTTAGGTATTACCATCGCATAAAACACGAATATTTAGGGCAAAATCCATCAACCGGATGTGCGATTTTACTTTCTTTTTTCAGTTTTTCGTGATTTTCTCGAAACCGGCTCCAACGATTTCCTTTAAACTTACGTATACTACTATCTACACACTTACATACCTATCATTATTATTTGAAACATTTTCCGGGAAAATACATTTTTTTAGAGTTCTGGTCTGGGGGAACAGTAGCGTTATGCTTTCCATTAATGTAACACTTCAGTAACACCGCATACATCATATTGATAAACATTAGACGCATTGATAGAATTCCAAATTCGAAGAAAAGTAGGTCAACCAGAAATGGCATTTTATAGAGTAGGATTTTTGAGTTTTTTGGAATTTTCTCGAAAACAGGTGCAACGATTTTCTTTAAACTTGGAATGCTGGCTGTATAGATAGAAATTTATCACTTTTATTTGAAACATTTTTCTGAAATAATTGATTTTGGAGGGGTATTGGAGATCTGTCAGTTTGAATTTAAATTTACACAAGCTTTGTTAATTTCAACACAGAGCGCTCCACATAAGGTGACAAAGGTAAACAATTAAAATCCCCACCACTTTTTTATGGCCAGCCTAACAAAACATTGTAACGTTGCAATTTTAAAGAAAATTCTTGATAAAATTTAATGAGGGCACTGTTGCATAGTAGCGTAAAGTAGTGCAATCCACTGCCATCTATATTTATGTAGGATTTTAAAGGAAATGTCGCTTTCTGTACAAATTCCAGATTTGTGGAAAATTTCTCAATTAGAATTGTATTGAGCGCAGTAAGAGAAAGTTCTGCTATTTTTTTCATCAGATTTTTTAACTTCAACTTTCAGAATAATTACAACAGTGTCGATATATTTCAACAATAGTGATTAGCGTATGAAGGGTTTAGTCACCACCGTTTCTAACTATTCTAGAGAGTTCTTCATCAGTTTCAACAATATACTTGGCTGATGGTGTGGTGAGTTAGTTAATAGTAAGAGCCATTAGCAGGAGAGTAAGAGAGAAGAGAAGAGAATAAGATTCTGTGCATGGACCATTCTAGGGTACTGTATGGAGAAATAGAGAGAGACCCAAGGCTGTGAGAGACTAGAACATCGATCTTACTTTGGCAACTCTACTCTATACTATACTCTATATTCTGGACAAGGGAGGCAGTTTACTTCTGGCTACTCGAACAACCAGAGTATCCACACTTTCCCATACACTATATGGACCAACAACAAACTACTATATTCATTCTCTATAACTTCCACCATACAATTCTCTCTCCTTCTGCACTTACTACACACACACACACACACACACACACACAATAGCACCAATCTATACAATGCCCACGACTAGTCTACAGAAGAACATGGACTAAGAGAATAAACCACGCACAAACACACACTCACACCCACACACATACATACATACATACATACCTCCAAACCCAAAGTAACTCTCTCCATATTGCCCCAGCTCCTCTGGGGAAATAACGTATTCATTTTTTTCTGTGCTTCCTATTTTTATTCTTCTTCTCCTGGTTCTTCTTATTCTCTTCGTTCTCTTCTCTATTCACTATGTACTATCTCTCTTCAGTTCAGGGAAAAGGTTTTTTTCCCCCCCAGTATGGATTGTCTCTCCTATAACTAGTATATAGCATTATATCAGCAGTTATTTCCAAAACTCTTTATGCTTGCAAATGTTTTGTTTCCTTCGAAATATATTTATGTACAAATACTTATTGTTGCTTCTATTTTGCCCGTTTCTATACCAAAAGTTTGTAACATTTATTGAAATTCATAAAATTGTCCATTCTTCCAGCTCTGTTTTGAGATTTTAATGGGCGGGTTACTTTTGTGATTAGATGTAATCGTGATTTTCCTTTCTAATCCCTTACATCCTGATCATTCCTTCCATTTTTTTACAAATTTCTCATTTCTATGGTCTGAATCGTTGATCTGTGTTTGTATAGTCATTATATTTTAAGATTCGAAGAATTATCTTAGATTAGGAATGTGGTGGAACTAGACCAGCTAGTTTGCTTCCCCATCATCCACTACCAGTTTTTCCGAACCGGGTAACTAGAGTTCCCCGAGTACGCCACGCTATCTTCCTTAGAAAAATTAAGAGAAAGGGAAGCCATTATAAAGAAAAGTATTTTGTCCTACAAGAAGAACAATTCTACAGTAAGCATGCAAGAGAACCCAGTATTCTATTTACCGCTATTGCTCTGTCGCTATAATTCTCACTTTTGCTTTTAGAATTTTCATTGTACAGTTACAATTCTTATAGTCCCAACAGTTCTTACACAACAGATAGTATGTGGAATTATCCTCAGCCAATTTCGCCTGTTTAAGAAGCTTCTTTAGATGGTGATAACTTCCGGCCCAAATATACTTTATATTCCTCTTTCTACGTAACCCTCTTTCAGCACTTTCCCTTATATTTAAAATTGCCCATTTTTGAGTGTCATGTCACATACTCTAATGTTCCTTATCTTTGCATCATTTGATTCCTGATCATTCACTGATTATATAGCAACATCGCTGGATAAGATAAGTCGTCAGGTTTTAGGACACCCATGAAGCGATTCTAAACGAATCACTAAACTTGAGTAGAAGGCAATGCAGGAAGAAATATCTAGACTGCTATTAAAAGAAAATTGTTGAAAGAGGAATTCCGTCCGACGGAAGTTTTAGGCTATTCCGAGAAAGCTTCACCAGTTACACTCCACATCTAAAAATAATTTTAGCAGTATAAACATCATTTCCATAAACTTTCCTTTTATTCTCGTTAGCAATTTTATTATGCTATAATTCAGAAACATGATAATATTTTCCATTAAAATAGCTATTTTCATTTTAACTAAAGAACTTTTCCAAAAAAGGAGGAAAAGTGAGGTTTCACAAAAGTTTTATGTAATAATAACAGAAACTTAAGTGAGCCACACTCACACAGAAACATATGATACGCTTTAATGCTTTTTCCTTGGCAGATAATTTGCCATTGTTTGGCTATAGATATTTGGGGAGGCAGGAGAGAGGTATCTCATCAAATAAGTGAATAGAAAGTACCTGACGACCTATATATTCCACTTCATGATCTAATATAATACTTCTTACTACTAAAATCTGGTCCTCTTTGAAACTTAAACATTCTCTCTCTCTAGGCTGTATGTTTTCAGCCATTAGTTCTCCCTAATAATATGTAAACCATAATAAAGAGTAAGGGAAAGAGTAGGTCTCAACTACCCATCTTAACTTTCCATGAAGGATCTAAAATATATATGTATATATATATACACCTTCAAACAGACACACTCAGACGACTTACTTAAGAAAATGTTTTATATATAAATACTACTCGAATTAATTTTCAGTCTTGCGTACATCCTTCAAACTACTTTAACATTTTACTCGCTCTCCACTCGTATTTCGGTCCTTGGATTGGTCTGCTCGTTCTCCTTTGGTCGTCCTCTTCTCTCCACCAAGAGAATTATATAGGTACTCATACTGCAGAGCCCTTGTTATGTAAGTACTAGCGGTAAAAAGAGACGACGAACAAGAGGGACTCTATGGACGACATTAAAGGAATGGAATAGGAAGCATAAAGAGAAAGAGAGAGAAAGAGACAAAATAATCTGAATAACGGCAGGGAGAGTGGGAGGAATTCATTATAAAACAAATGGTAAGAGGAATGAATGGTGGAAGGCTACGACAGAGATGGAGGGACAGAGTGCGAGCAGGAGGTACTGGTAAACATGGGGAATAGCCGAGCTAAGTTAAAAGGAGAACTTAACAGCAGAATGGATCTTAAATGGTAGAAATTGATGCTAAACCTGGGAGAAAGGCAGATCCTTGGATAGGCTGTAGCTTGTTTGAGAGTTGAGCTATTTATATCTTCGGGACACTGAAGTGCCTTCCTGCTTTCTCCAAAAAGGGATTTCAATCTTTACATTCAAACCGGCCAATCGTATATTAAAGATGTCTATATATACATATATATAAACACACACAGAGAGAGAGAGAGAGAGCATATATCTATGCTGATCATGGAGTGTAAATTTAAATGAAAGATATTACATATTTAGGAGCAAATGTGTAAAAACGTATGATACGCTCATACGCTACTTTCTTTTACTACAAATAGATTGATTATAATTAACGAATTTTCTACAAACTTGGATTATTTACCCCCTTAAGTATATTATTTGGCCCCGATGATCCAAAAGTTTGGACACACCTGCTTTAGAGAAACCGTTTAACGCTAAGTGTCCCCTCGGAAACTCCTAAAAAATCCATTTTCCTGAGAAAAATGTTTCAAATAAAAGTGTGGAGTTTTTATGTGGGTAGTTCTAATCTAATCTATCTAGATCCCGGGCCTCCAAAGAGGTTCGGCACTTAGGCCACCACTAGGCCCATTGTGCACACCGTAGAACGCCTCACATTAGCCCTGTATCATTAAAAAACGCCAGGGCTGAGGCAAGTGAAATTTCTGATCCCGCCTTCGGTCCAGAATGTGGGCGCCAAATTTCAGGAATCATCTGCGAGCATATTGCACGCATCAGAGACATTTTTCCGTGAGAGCCTGCTTTATTTTGTGATCATCGACCGGTTTCGGGCGTTCGCCCATGTTCAGGATGCGTTTGTCAGACAGTGTGATAACATAGACTTGCAAGTTTACACACTCTGTACACTCTGTGTTCTGTAATGTACCTACACCCGAAACCGGTCGATGACCACAAAATGAAGCAGGCTATCACGGAAAATGTCTCTGATGCTTTCTAGCTCTGCGGAACCAACCATCACTACAAATATTGCACGCACTCTCCAAGAAGGTGAAACAGTGTCTTATCCTTCTGGCCGCATTTCCCGCAAAGTGGATCCGCAGAGAGACCCATATTATGCAAATACTTCCTCAAAAGGCAATGCCCAGTAACTCCACTAAATGGTAAGGTAATATCCTTAGTTCCACTTTTGTCTTCCGTGGAGATAGGTTTTGTGCGAGTCTTTGAGGGGCCCTCCAAGAAAATATTAGAGTGCCTCAGCCCCGCAATATTTTTCCAATATAATGTGTGTTTCCTTGTTAGCCATTTTCCAGTGGCCCCGCAGGCAGTTCTGTATGAAATGCTGCAGAAAGACTCTGGACCAATAGGCGTTTGTGAGGCGACCTCCTTTGCCAGCCTGTCGGCCTCTTCGTTACCTTGAATGCCTTTGTGCCTCGGCACCCAGCCTAGACGAAGGCTATTGTGGTTAGCCAGAGATTCTACATATGTAGTTAGTATACGAAGTTTAAAGAAAATCGTTGAAACCATTTTTGAAAATTAAAAAAAAAAAAAAAAAATTCGGTAAAGTCGCAATACCAGTTGACGGATTTTTACCCGATACCTTCGTGTCAGATGCGATGGTAATACCTAAACGGTTCTTCCTGCGATTTTACGTTTTTAGTGATATTTTATTCTCACATACATACACAGACTATTTGCTAAAAATAATTTTTTTGTCCTTGGGCGAACTCAAAACATGTATTTCCAGTGAAAACCCAATTTCGAGAATTTGACACGACCGCAATGTATTTTGCAGGCAGGCTTTAACGCCCAATTACCAAATTAGTTTAGCGCTTTAGTTTAAATCCCAATAATAATTGTAGTCTAGGTCACAGATTACCCAGAACTCCCTTGTTCTTTTTCCATTAAATAAAACAATGACTAGTGTTTATGCGTTTAGCTAGTGTACGAAGATTTCAAGAAAATCGTTTTCACGATACTTTTGGTTTAATAATTATACCACATTATATGATGCTTGCAGAAAGAATCCTTTTTACTAAATTTTCTATAATTTAGTAAATAAAGTATTGAAGAAGGCTATTGGAAGTTTAAAATTGTTTGATCGACATAAAATCTTTATTTGAAGATAATATTGTTGTTATTAATAAATAAATTAGTATATATATAATCACCAGGTGGTAAATCTTTTTGTTATAATAACTAATGTACCTAGATTTAGAGTGTACCCCCCTTTTCACAGGGAAAAATAAAAAAAATACAAAATATACACCTAACATTCATATTCTAATCTCCGATGGTGTGTTACAATAGATAAAATAGGGAAAACCCTTTTCTCACTGCTAGTCAGTGTGAGAGTGTGTATCTGTCGCTAAACCAAGTACGAGATAGACACTGGTATAGAGGGGAATGTGTTAGTAGCTAAGCATAAGAACAGAGAACAGGGAAGTATTGTAACAATATATTATAGCATATTTCCCCTACAGGTAACTTCCTGTTCCGGGTGCAAGGGTTAACTTTAGTGGGGAAGGGGTTTTTTTTTTAAGGGCAGGTAGCTCTTGGCAACAAAGATAGATGTATATTAGAAATAGGATTGTGCGAGTGAGATAGTATGTATGAGGTTTTAGTAGTGGGGAGTTTTAAATCTCTTTCTCTCTGCTCTATTCCGTAAGCTCCTGTATGTTTACTAGAGAACAATATATATATATATATATATATAATAATGAAGTAAAGGAAAAAAAAGAATTGAGTGAGTACCTGAACCCTATTACACGGTACTATCAAACGGAATGGTTCAATGTTTGGCTAGACATAGACCAGCTAACATTAACTGAAAGATTTCTTCCTTGGATATGACGTTCCGTTCCTGTTTCTACAAACTATCATGAAATTACAACAAGCCATCGTGTGAGTATTACATATTTTAATTAAAGAGCTTAAAGCATTTGTTTCTGTTATTAATGTAGATTCTGTGTTGTTTTAGTTTAAAACAATTTTGTATGGGCGGGAACTTTCGTACATTTTATAGTTTCAAAATTTCTTGCTGGTTTAAAAATTTTTATAAATTTAATTTTCTCTTACTCCTACCAAAGAGGAAGTAGATTGTGAACGTGCTAAATTTTTATCGCGTTTTCACCAGTAATATAAGTTTTAAGGTCCTCTGAGTCAGAAAAAGTGGTTTTAAAAATTGATGTGTGTGTGTGTGTGTGTCACACAAAAAGAAAAAATCGTAGAAAGTTTAAATTTTATATTTAGTTCAAGTTCCACCAAGGAATCTGACAATAAGGTTTTGGACAAAAAACGGCTAACCGGAAGTTTTTGGCAGTTTTTTGAGATTTCATGGAAAATGGCTAAAACGATTTTTCTTTAATCTAGTATATCAACAGAATGCTATAACTTGTATTTCAGATTATTTCAGGGAAAATTCATTGAAAATCGGTTAACCGCAAAATGTTGCTTTACAGAATTCGGTTTCTGAGTTTTTGTAGCATGGGCTTGGTTATAGTTTCTTCTAAAGTGCTGTATTAATTTACTTATGATTCTTATTTATTTATGATTCTGTCATCCATTTAATATTAATCAGAATTAAATATGTTGCTAAAATTTCGTGTTTGTAGAAAATCGGTTGTCCGGAATTTGTTTTTTGGGTTTTCTGCGATTTCCTCTATGAAAATATCGACGAGTTTCATTAAACTTTGTATACTTACAATACATGCAGAGATCTAGCACTTTTGTCTCAAACTTTTTCAAAGAAAAGTCATTTAAGGAGGAGTTTATGAGAGGGGGAGTTTATGCTTTCTTCAAAAAGGACGCCTTAGGGGCTCCCATTCATGTAAATTAAAAGCAACTAAATATTTAGTTATAACTATGTAAACTGTAGTAAGAGAAAGTTGTGTGAGTTCGTGTTTCACACCAGATTTTTTTTTCTCTTATGAGGTTCCCAGGGTAGGAAAAAATGTTTTGAGTGAATGGTCCGTTTGCGATGTGTGTGTGTGTGCGCTTGAAAAAAATATCTCCAACACGAAAAATCGCCGGTAACTCAATCTTGGTATGTTCTCGAAAACAATTCCAAATGATTTTCCGGTAAGAAATTGTTCTGTTATTACAATTAAGATACATTAGGAGTATTGCCAGAATTCCAAATTTGAAGAAAATCAATTAACCTGAAATGCGGCTTTACAAAATTGGTTTCTGAGGTTTTTGTTGGGGGGGGGGTAATTTTCTCGTAAACAGTTACTACGGATTTTCTTTTAAACTTGGAATGTTTATTTGAAACTTTTTTCCCTGGTAAAAGTGATTTTAATGGCGCTTCTTTTAGCGGTGAAACTGCCACTATAAGCTTCATTGAGTGAGACACAGATCGCTGCCATAGAAGTTATTCTCAGGTAGACATTGTAACCGCTACTACCCATTTCACTAAGCCCAATTAAATGTTTGTAAACATTACAATCTTGAAGAGAATTTGTCCACTAAATTTTAATTTATGCGGTAAATGAAAGTCGCATTAATCTATCCAATATCGCATATTTTACCAACACTGTAAAAGGAAGTATTGCGATCGTGGTGTCAAATTTTCTTAATTGAGTGTTTTCAAGCCTCCTGGACTAGTATTATTGTGTATAGGTGTTTGGAAGGAAATTTATTTTCGTAAACTAACTATCCACATACATCACCTTAGCTACAAATATCGATTCGATGAATTTCTTCCCGATGACGTGTTTTGACCGAAACTTTCGTGTTATTTATTCTCTTTTGATGTATGGTCCCTGTGATTTTTTTTTATACACACGAGAGTGGTGGTAAGAGATGACTACAGTTTCTACATATATGTACACAAAATACTAACAAATACATACAAACATTTTTTTTTCTTTTCAGTGAAGACACAATTTCGATAATTTGATACGATTACACCCCCATCCCCCCATGACATCAGCAAAGTACAAAGAAAAATCTAAATCGATTATTGTTATTAATAACTCTCTTTCGTGAGCGGATAAAATGCATTTATTTTATGGTCAAAGACTTCGGTATATTTATATTCAATAACCAATTAATGTAGTTTATCAATATAGTGACAGTTATAAATTAAAAATCGACAGGCGAAATTTAAATTATTTATTCTTCAAACTTAAAATCGATAGTGATATTAGTTATTTAGTTATTTTTACTGAGTTCACAAACAGGTAATTTATATAGTGTTCTGAAGTCCAATGAACTGCTTGCGGAGTTATTGTGGTTGGGTCCGCCGAACTGGAAAGCATCAGAGTTATTTTCTGTGATAGCCTGCTTCATTTTGTGATCATAAACCGGTCGTGATCATCGGCCATCATCAGGATGTTTTGTTAAAACAGTGCGATAACACAGACTTGACCAGCATATTGGGCATATATAAACTGATTTTCCTCTATGCAAAGCCAGTGTTATCGCGATGTTTTATCAAAAGATCCTGATGATGGGCGAACGCCCGAAACCGGTCGATGACCACAAAATGAAGGAGTCTATCGTAGAAAATATTTTTGAAACTGATTGCATATTTAGGAATCATTAATAAAGGAGGTTCTATATGTAGATATAACTAGTTATTACTGCATTACTATGTAAAGAAAGCCTATGAATTAATAAAAGAAAAAAAAATTATTTAACGGATGAATACTGAAGCCACTTAAATGTTGCAGTGTTTCTTCATTTAAATTGTTTAATAATAATTATTCAATAAATATCATTATTCAATACATAAAACATATTATTACTCAATAAATATTATAATTCAATTATTTGTTAATTTGTTATTTGTTATGTTTTGATGAGTTATCTGTTATTTATTACGTTTTAAGTAGTGTGGAACTCCCCTGACGGTCCTTTGACCATTGGTTTATTACGTAATAGCACTGATTTGTATATGCATTTATCTAATAAACGTAATTATAAAATAAATAAAAAATACTGCATAAAGAGTAGACTTGATGGATTCGCAAACTATGGCCAACCATCTTTATTTAAAACAAAAAAATAAATATTATAATGTGAAAAAAAGACGTTGTCACACTCACACGACTCCAATTAATACAACTTAAAATTGCAAGGTTTAGAAACGTAAAATGGGCTGGGCATTAAAAAAAATGGTACCGACTTACCACTGTATGGACATTATGGGCACCTTCTAGCTCAAGAGATTCTAGCGGCAGTTTCAATTTAATCCTAACTGAGAGGCCCCCAGAAATCCTTAATATCAATGTTTTGATTAAAAAAAAATGTTTAAAATAAAAGTAATACATTTTTATCTGCGTAGTGAGCATTTCAAGTTTAAAGAAAATCATTGTAGCCATTTTCGACAAAACTCTGAAAAGCTCAAAAAACTATTCTAAATAAAATCGCATTTCCGGTTAACCAATTTTCTTTAACTTTAGAATTCTACCAATGCTTTGAATGCTTGTTAACATAATATAGGTGGCACAACCGTACATAGTGCGGTTCCATTGCAATGAAGTGCCATTTTAGAGGAAGGCATAACGCTACTGTTCAGTTACAACCCCTAAAAAAATCGATTTTCCAGGGAAAATGTTTCAAATAAAGTGGTGTAGGTAGCGTACGAAGTTTAAAGAAAATCCATTGAAGCAATTTAGAGGAAATCCCAAAATAACTGAAGAAAACAGTAAAGTCGCACTTCTGCGATGGCAGTAAGTGTCTGAACGGAGAACACGAACTTTGAGCTTCCTGTGACTTTTCGTTTTTGAGATATTTTGTTCACAGACACACACACACAACATTTTTTTCGTGCTCAGGGGAACTGAAAAGATGTATTTCCGGTGAAAACTCAAATTCGAGTATGTAATTTAGAAAAATCAAATAAAGTAGAAAGCAATTTTCTTTATAAATAAAAAACACATTTATGTTACATAAGTGTGGTATGGGGTAACAGTGCTATTATATATGGGAGATCTGTGTAGATTACGGCCCGTAGTAGAGATGTGATATGGGTGTCCAGTAGGTGACGTCTAGGTAGAGGACAAGAGAGAAATACATTGCTGCGAGTGTGAGAAGGAGATTGAATGTCACACAAGTGTAACTAATGTGATGTATATCACACACACATGATGATGATGATGGCTGCCTCCAATACCGTCTCCATTGCCGTCACCTCTTTCTCTTTCTCCCAAGTCACACTGTTCTTATTTAGATTAGGCTAAATGTGTGCTGTGTGTGTTTGTGTGTGTGTGTGTGTACATGTTTTTTTAGATTAGTTGCGCTCCATTTTCTTGGTATTCTTTCTTCTTTTTCTTCTTCTCCTTTTTTTTTAAGGTTATTCTGTTATTTTTTCGCTAAATTTTGCCCTCTCTACCTTCGCTGATGATACCCTCACCACCTACCCCTTAACACCTCATTCTCATCCTGTTAATGTTTTTACAAATCTCTCCAAATGCACCTCAGCCAACTGCAAACCTGGCTAGTTATTCAACCAGGCTAGTAATTCAACCTGGCTAGTTGATACAATACCAATGGCACCAAATCGAAATATAGTCATAGTTATTTACGCTTTGTCGAAAAATTGTATTCCATTCTCATGAAACCAAATCCCTTTTCCATCTGTAAACAAAATACATTATCCTAGATAGATTGTTAACATGGAATTCCCATTTAGACTTAAAAGACCAGCAGTAAGCCATCACTAACAACTCTTCGCAAGGCTTCTCCGATAGACGTTCAAAACTGAATTTAAAGAACAAAAGACTGTTATATCCACTGTTACTAAAAATAATTTGATATGAATTGTGGGTTTCCAAGTCCCAGCGAATCTAATTTTAGCAATCGAAAATGCTCTAATGCTCCAAGATAGACTAAGACCATATGCTTGCGGAGTATTCTTGGACTTTTCTCTCCCAGTGCATGCGCAATAAAAGAGACATTTTACCCAAGTTTGCCACAGAATAGCTCGCACAGAAAGATGAGAACATTAAGTCGTTCTTCTCGTCTTATCATTTAGAAGTTTTAAGAGAAACAACATAAATTTAAGTTCACATATAAGTATTATGTACAGTTTTGTCCGTCCAGCCCATTTAACTTTAATAAAATATGGTAGAAAACACGTATATACTGTGCAAAAAGAGAGGGGTAAGATAGAGGGAGGGAGGAAAAAACATAGGTCCAGTAAGCAGTGGCCAAGAGCCGAGAGACCCTTCACAGTTTCCTGTACAGTGGGGATAAAAACATTGTTAGGAAAACTGCCATATTGTTACGTGCTTGGTCCACATGCAGAACAACAGCGTCCTAAAAGGCAGTCCAAACATATATATATTTATATATATAAAACAGTTGGAGGCGGAGCACCACATTCTCCAACACAAACACACACTCACAAACATACACCGCTCCAAGTACCGCTCTGTGTCCCTCCTTGGCAATGCTCTCGGCCATTCTCTCACAATCTCTCTCTCTAAAACGAGCCTTTTTTTCCCCTAACTTCACTTCATCCTACATGTCCTTATATGACCACAACCTTCTCTTTCTCTGGCCAAACATGTAGGTCAGCACACATGTATCCCAAAAACGACGTCGTTACTTTTACTGCCCTTAAACTTACACACAAACAAACACATATAAAAGAAGAAGAAAAACATAGCTACCTTCCTTTTTAATACCGACCGGCATTTTTCTTCTTTCTCTCTCTCTCTCTTTCTCTTTCTGAATGTTCCTCTGTTTCTTTTATAAACCATTCGATATCTAAATAGCATTTGAACATATTCATAACTCCTAGTAAGAGGAAGTATTGTGATCGTGTCGAATTTTCGATATCGAGTTTAAACCGGAAACAAACGTTTTAAAGTCCCCTAAGTCCAAAAGAGTGGTTTTTAGACAATGTTCTGCGGGTGAGTGTGTGTGTGTGTATGTATGTGTGTGAATGTGAATAGCATAACTCGAAAACGAGAAATAGCAGGAAGTTCAAACTTGCCATTCTGTTTAGATATCACCATAGTATCCGACAGTAAGTTATATGTTAAAATTCCTCAACCTTAAGTACCACTTTACTCAATAAGTTATCACTTTTTTGCAATTTTCTCAAAATGGCTTCCGACGATTTGTTTAAACTTAGCATATAAACTATGCATACAAAGATCTACAACTTTTACACAAGGTGTGAAATGTGGGTGTGTTTAAGGCCAATCAGAAATTTAGAATTGTCATGTTGATCACGCCGACTTTTCACAACTTCTCTTGTACACTGTGATTGGTTAATTATTTATAGCTAATTATTTCTTGGAAAACACATACAATTTTTTTATTAATTTTCCTACGTAGATATTTTATAAATTAGCAAAAAATTTTCATAAAAAAATGCAAAAATATCAAATTATTTTGAAGATAATATTTACTGTTTTATGTAACTAATGTGAGCCATAAAGAAAAAATTCAGAATTTTCATTCCATTATTGAAAAAGAAAGCAAAAGAGAATTAAGCGTAAATGCAATATCCATTGTAAGTCCGCCATTGAATAAATATGGCCGTTTTTATTAATGGAACAAAATAAGATTGATGTTAAATACCTACCAAATTTTCTCCGAGGAATTCATAATATTCAATTACAAAACGTTTCTTAGACCTGGAGTTTTTAGCTATTAATTGTATGTCCTTAGTTTTATGTAGATGGCGCAGTCCACAAAGTATTGAAAGAGTATAATAAAGATGGAAATCTATACATGAGCTAATTTAATCAAAATCTAGTTTCTCGCAACAATATTAGAAAAGGAATCTCGAACTAATTATGCAATTAAACAAATAAATTATCATAAGAAGAAGCGTTATATGATAGTGTTCGATACGCTAGAGACTTGTAACTGTAAATTGGAGTAAGAGAAAGTCTTGTTCCACATCAGAATTTTCTACTTTCTCTTACTGCTGTAAGAGGAAGTATTGCGATCGTATCAAATTTATGAAATTGAGTTTTCACCGGAAATACATGTCTCTTGAGCATACGTTATAAATTTTTGTTTAAGATTAAATTTAAATCTAATTAAGAAGTACTTCAGAACACCCTGCAAATAAATTTATCTGAAAAAGTGCCTGCAATAAATGTTATAGGTTTATTACCTGTGCCGTAAGACCTGAGAAACTCATTGGAAGTTTTCGAGGCATTCCAAAAAGTAAAATGGATTCTATAAAGTCGCACTCACTTCCGGTTAACAGATTTTCTTCAAGTTAGGATTTCTAGCAAATCCTTTAATGTAACTTGATATTATATTGGGACAGAACACACATTGTACCGAAATGGCACTTCATAGGAAAGCTAAAGAGTTTTTCTTCCCCATAACTCCCCAAAAATCAATTATTCCGAATTAAACTTTTCAGTTAATGTGATAGGCTTTTATTTGTGTAATTAGTGAATGAAGTTTAAATCATCAGAAGTACTGTCAAGAAAATCGCAAAAATTAAAAAAAAAAAAACAGTCACTTCCGGTAGATGGATTGTACCCGGAAGTTGCGTGCTATCTAAATGGAATACTAAGTTGAGCTTCCTGCGATTTTTGTTTTCGTTTTTGAGATATTTTGTCCACCCTCTTACCCATCCCGCCCACCCACACATACCCATTCGCAAAAATCCTTCTTTCTGCACATAAGGGACTTCAAAGCATGTACAAACACTTCCTCTTATCAGAATTATAAGGAAGTAAAAACGGAGAAAGCACAGGCGTTTATATTAAACCCGTCAACTCGCATTGCAATTTACTGTATGAAGTCGTAAAGTTATTATGAATGTTTAACGATTTTTCTCAAGTTTATCGAAAGAAAAAAAAAATGCTTCAACTTTCTCTAACGATTTTCGTCCTTAAGAAATATAAAATACAGAAAAGCTACAGAGCTCTATTGCTTTTATAGCAAAATTTTCTGAGAATAATCATTGTAATAGTTTATGTGAGAAAAGTGACGTATTTTCCTTTAATTTGCCATTTAATATATTTTATGGTTCCGTCCTAGAGAAATGCAGTAATGAGAAAGTCGTGTTAGTGTTACACACCTGATTATTTATTTCAAATTCTCTTATTGGATGGTTCTATTTGTTCCATTGGTAATTCCAAAAAAGTAACTGGGTACTAATTGTTTCAATAAATTCGGGCAATTTTTAGCAAAACTATAAATGGGAAAATATATTAATTAACTTTATTTTTTCGTTTATTGCTTATTTTTTCGACGATTTTAATAAAAAATTGAGAATTTTTACTATAAGTTAGTTTTTTTTAGATGAAACCGTATATTGTACTGATGTGGCATTGTAGCAGTTTGCCTGCAGTCTACTATTAATCAGGTGTCCGTGGACGTTGGCGGATATCAAACATATTCTGCTATAACAATCAATTCTGCTACTTATATAACAATCAAATAAAAGGCAAGGCCTAGACCGGGAATCGCATGCAATATCACAATAAACCTCAGCTTTAGCGGACCGCCACAGATTACAGCCACAGATATACAGACTAATTGCTAAAAAAAAAATATATTTTTTCGCACGCAGGAAACCTCCTAAATATGTATTTTCATTATTTGCAATTTGGAGCCTTGGACACGATTATAATACTTCCTTTTGAAGATGGAAATAAACCAAAGAGAAATTTAAAGAAAGAAATATATATATATATATATATTTCATGTGGAATTCACTAGATAGAGTATTCTGCTTTTGGCGTGACACAATTTGGCTGACTGTTATGTGCGAAAGGTAGGCAGAATTACTTGTAAGTACAGTGTTCGAATTTATCACATGGTTAAAGGTTTGTGTGTGCTATATGTTTTAGGGTAAGGTATAAACGAGACTTTCACTGATTGATTGATGTAACATTCAGAGTGAGGGAGAGAGAGAGAGACAAACAAAGAGAGAGCAACACATTTCCCGCTGGACAACATTTGTCAATCTGTCTCTGCCAATCTCATGAAACTTTATCTTCAAACCTTATCAATAATAATTACAGGCGGGATTTTTCTTCAGTTTAGACTTTTTTACTTTCTCAAGTTGATAAACTTTTTTCACTTTCTCTTACTTCTAGCTTAAGTGGAAGTATACAGCGATTGTGTCAAATTTTTGAATCACAGTTTTCACTAGGAAATAGATGTTTTGAAGTCACCTGAATACGAAAAATATGTTTTTAGAATTGGTCTATATATCCTATTTTTATATGTGTATGTGTGTCTGTGTGTGGATGTATGTGTGTGTGTGTGTGTGTGTGTGTGCGCGAGAGAGAGAGAGAGAGAATGAGCTAATTATAAAAATGTGTGAATAACACAAAAAAAAAGAATTGATGTGAAACACTCACATAACAATTGCATTGATCAGTTTCTTGAAACTTGTTAGCCTATAATCCTTGGGTGTAAGAGGGTTGTCCAAGTTTTTTATGGAAAAAGATAAATACAATACATGAGTGGGGATGGAGTGAAATTAATAATTTAACACCTATTTAAATTCGTAACAAATCTAGATAAATCTAGAAAGTGTTACGAATTTCATACGGAATAAGAAGCAGGCAAGAATTCTCCAAACATTAGTTTCACTGCTGAAAAAATGTTTTAAATAAAAATGACGAACACTTTTAGTTTGATCCTGGCATTAGTTTGCGAAGATTGTGGAAAATCGTTGGAGCTATTTTAATGGTAACCCCAATAAACTCCACAAATCATTCCGTAAAGTCGCACTTCCGAATGTTAGATTGTATCTTATGGTTAAATTGGTGTGTGTGTCAGTGAGTGAAAAACCTGTTTTCAAAACCGGACACCTTAAAATATGTATTTCCGGTGAAATTCAATTTCGAAGATTTTGAAACGCTCGCAAAACTTCCACTTACAACATCAACAATAACGTAAAGTAAATAATAAAACAATTCAGAAATAAATAAAAATCGGAAAAGGAAAAATAAAACGGTTGCAGAAAATATGTGTGTGTGTCTGTAGGGGTGGGAGGTTCAAGACCAAAAAGAAAAAGAAAAGAAAAAAAAAGTGAAAGAGGAAGAAAAATCTGTTTTTAAAGCGCTTTTCTTCGGGCCCTAATGAGCGAGGAGAGTTTGACCGGAGCTCTCTGTTCAGCCGTCACCACCAACTTTCCCTCGTACTTTTTTCCACTTTCCCCCACCCCGTCAGCTCTCACTCGTTTTCCTTCCCTTTCTTTCTTTCTTTTCTCTTTCATTCTTCTTTCCCCACTTGCTAAAGATTAATCTGGCCAAGCAGGGGGTTAACAAGTAGAAGAAAATTCGAGTATCACGCCGTTCATCATTATTGATTCAATTCTAAATTACACTTAATCACTCTTAACTAAATTTACAGTTTATTTACCCCACACTCCCACACAGCCATCAAATCTCTGTAATTAATGTAATAAAAAACAAATAATAAAAAAAAACTTGGTATTATTTATTTTTATGACCCTTATTTTATTATGTTATTAAGTCGTCTAATTTCCTTTATCTTGTAATTATCTTGTTAACTTTCGCCTTAATGCTTGCAAGAAAGAGAAAGTGTTGCCGTTTTCGTGTACAATTTATCGAATATGAATTTTTACTGGAAATACATTTATGGTTCCGCATGTATGATAAAAAAAAGTATATTAATGTGCGAATTTCGGTAATTACAATCGAAGATGTTATTTTATTGAATGATTTTTTTTTTTTTCAAAAACGGCTCCAACGATTTTCTTTATACAATTTAATTTATAGGCTTTCGTTAATTTTATACGATTTTTTATACGAATTTTCTTAATACGATTTAACGATTTATGTCTGTAGATAGTAAACTTCGTATACTATCTACAGACATAAATATCTACCACTTTTATTTGAAACATTTTCCTGGGAAAATTGGTTTTTTGTGGGGGAATTGGGGGGTACAGGAGCTCTAAGCTTTCCTGTAAACTATCACTTCAGTATAATGTATGGTTCTACCACCTGTACAATAATAATATATAATATAATAATTATTGC
The DNA here is from genome assembly GCA_011037195.1 of Triatoma infestans. Taxonomy (NCBI): domain Eukaryota; kingdom Metazoa; phylum Arthropoda; class Insecta; order Hemiptera; family Reduviidae; genus Triatoma; species Triatoma infestans. The sequence continues at coordinate 63,956 of JAAEAF010003238.1, read as the reverse complement.
TATAATTCCAAATTTGAAGTAAATCGGTTAACTGGAAGTGCGATTTTACAAAATAGATTTTTGAGTTTTGTTTTGAAATTTTCTCGAAAACGGTTACAATGATTCTTCTGGAACGCTCGCTGCATAGTTAGAAACGGTATCACTTTTATTTGAAACATTTTTTCTAAAAATAAATTGATTTTGGAGAGGGGTATTGGAGGTCTGTCAGTTGGTTTGAAATTTAATGTGCACAAACTTTCTTACTTTTGACATAGACAAAGCACGCTCAGGTGTGCAATTAAAATCCCTAGCAGCATTTTTATGGCCAGCCCAACTAAACATTATAACGTTGCAATCTTAAAGAAAATTTCTCGATTAAATTGTATTAATTAGAGTGAGAGAAAGACGTGTGTAAGTGTTTCACACTTGTTTTATTTTTTCTTACAACTTTAGAAAAAGTAAATATTTGAAAAAATTATATCGACTAATCGTTAACAGTTGTTAGACATGATAGTAGTAGTATCATGGTATGTTTTACAAAATACACAGTGAAGTAGTTAATCAAGAAAACGTGACGAACAAATCATACATACCCAAATGAAACAAACTAATTAATATAAAAAAACCATTAAGCTAATAAACATGATCTTAAAATGAAAAAAAACTACTAATAAAATAAATAAATCAGTTAATATAATATGGAAGGGAAAAGCGGAATGATTACAAGAATCATGAGCTAATTATCATAACTGATGGACGATCACATTGAACTGTCTGTGATTCTCCTGCAGTTTAGGGTGGTGGGGAGAGATGAGAGAGAGAGATCGAGTGAGAGTCTGTCTGTGAGTGTGTGTATATCTCATTTATATTCAGAATGATATCTGGAATTGATTTACTGAACCTCCCTCTTCTGCATCCCCACCGCCAACATCTTCCTTTACACGGCTGTCTAATGACACTAATATCTTCTCATTCAATGCTTCCATAATTTATAGCTCACTTTTTACAGCTGATTTCTGTTGTTTTTCCGCGTGTTTTTCTTTCAATTATTTTGAATACTTTGGTCTGTATTTTTACTTTCTTTGACTCCTAGTAAGAGGAAGTATTATAATCGTGTCAAATTTTTGTTATCAAGTTTACACTTTTAAAGTCCCCTGAGTCCAAAAAATGATTTGTAGAAAATGGTGTGCGCGTGCGCGTATATGTGTATGTAAATAGTATAGCTCAAAGACAAAAAATCACAGAATGTTCAAACTTGATATTCCGTTTGGGTAGCACCACGGGATCCGACAGTACGTTATCTGTAAAATTTCTCAACCGGAAGTACCAGTTTACTGAATTTTTTTTTTTTTTTACTTTTTTTACAAATTTCTCGAAAATGGGTCCAAAGATTTTCTTTAAACTTGGTGTATCAGATACACATACAGAGATCTACAATTTTTATTTGAAACTTTTCACCGGGAAAATGCATTTAAGGGCACTTTTGGGAGGAGTGGGATTAGGTTTTCCTTAAAGTGCTATTTCAGTTTTCTATACACTTCTGTCATCTAAATAATATTAATTATAAGAAATATGTTGTCGAAACTCGGAGTTTGAATAACATCGGATGACCAGAAGTGCGTTTTTACTGAATAGTATTTTTCAGTTTTCTCTTATTTTCTCCAAAACGACTCCAACTATTTTCTTCAAACTTGGAATGTTGGAACTTGGAACTACACATATAAGCTACCACTTTTACTTGAGAAATTTCTTCTGTTAAAGTCATTAAAAGGAGCTTTTGAGGGAAGGGTGGGGTTATGTTTCCTCTAAAGTGCTATCATAGTTGATTATACAATTCTACTATTCAAACAAAATCAATTAGAAAAATGAATTAGATTCCCAAAATTCCGCGTTTCAAGAAAATTAGTACAACGGAAGTGCGTTTTTACTGGACAGTTTCGGTGATTTTCTCCTTAAAAACACCGACGAATTTCATTCAATTTGGTATACTAACTATAAAATTTGTTAATCACAATCTTGAAAACTGGAGTAAGTGTGTTGGGTGTGTTTATCACACCGGATTTTTTTTACTTTTTCTAACCGCTAATCATGCCAGATTGTCGAAATTTGCACACATTTTGTGTTCTCCTGCGTCCAAAAAAGTGGTTTTTAGAAAATGGTTTTATATATATATATATGTGTGTGTGTATGTAACAAAATATCTCAAAAACGAAAAGTCGCAGGCAACTCAAACTTAATACTCCATTTAGGCACTACTACCGCATCAGACGAAGATCGCGATCCAAAATCCATCAACCGGATGTGTAACTTTACTGAATGGTTTTCTTGCGATTTTCTTTAAACCTCGAATGTGAACTACACATATATATATATATATATAGAGGTACAACTTTTATTGGCAACATTTCTCCAGGTACATTTAAGGGGACTTTTGGCGGAAAGGTGAGGTTATGTTTGCCTCTAAAGTGCTATCTTACTTGATTCTACATTTCTACTATCTAAACAAAATTGAGTAGAAATAATTAGACTGCCAAACTTTCGAGTTTCAAGAAATTAAATAAACCGAAAGTGCACTTTTATTGAACAATTTTTCAATTTTCGCGATCTTGTCCATAAAAACCCCTCCGGATTACATTAAATTTGGTACACTTACTGTGAATATAGAGGCCTATCACTTTTGTTTGAAACTTTTTTGTTGCTGAGAAATTCATTTAAAGAAGTTATGGAGGAGTGGTGCTTTCTTACATTCTCCTACTGATATAAAAGTAGAGATAAACATAGTAAAAATTATAAATTTGAAAAAATTGTCAATTACAATTTTGTAAATTGCGTGTGAAGAGAAATTGCGTGAGTATTTCACAGCAGATTTTTTTTTTATTTATGTTAATTAAAAGAGTTGCCCAACTTTGTTGTGACATACCTTGTCTCCCTAGTTTTTACGGTAAAACAATTTTAGCGGCTTGGATTTCTGTTTTCGTTGTTTTGTTTACTAATGTCCAAAATTTGGCATTTTACTTTCTCTTCCTAGAGAGTAGAGAGTAAGTGAGTGCACCACATAGCCCTTTCCGCCCTTACTATTATTTAGTGGGATTGACAGGACCTAATTGAACTACAACTGGATCATTTCCTACCTTGCCCTAGGGCCGCGAGGTAACTACCAGACCAGTTATGCTGAGGAAAAAAAGAAAATCCTAATAACACTAGAGCTAAAGAAATAAAAGAATAAGTGTCCAGGGTTCCGCTTTGATTGTTACTAAACGGTCCGACTTGCTACTTGCGGGGTCGACCAAATCGAGATTTTAATTCTATCACTTTAATTCTTGCACTGAGCTCGTCATTCAAGAAGAAAAAAACTTACGATCCTGAATAAGGGACATGGGAGGAAAGGAATTCTATTACTTCAGAACAACGTCCGCCTATAAACTGGGCACCTCGCATCATCAGATTTATTTATACGTAGTCTCCTCATGGAGCCATTACGGGGCTTCAAGTTCTATAGCAAGTTAGAAAACTTGAGATTCATTTAATTATACCACATTAAAAATGCAACCATTTGTCTCTTTACATATTGAAATGATCCTCATAATATTGATGGAAACTGGACGTTTAGCAAGGGTTCCATGTTTGAAGAGTGTTGTCGATTGGATATGTGAAAATGGCTGTAAAGAGGAAGACGTATGAGTATTTCACTCCAGAATTTAGATATTTCTCCAGAAAATTTAAAATATTTTTGTAGAAAATTTTTGCCGAAAGTATGAACTTTAATATTTAGATATGCCGTTTATTTATTTATTTATAAACAAAAAACAAAAAAAAATGAAATAGGAAGCCTTTGGTTTTCAGAAAAGAGGAAAAACCAAAAAGTTTACAATCTTAGAAGAAAGTTTAACATTTTATTAAAGTGGAAAACTCGTCTTAAGGAGTTGTGCAGACGGTGAGAGGCGAAGAGGATGTTGAAAGTTTTTTAAATGAATTACTGAGTGGTGTAACTCAGGAACGTGTGCAGCCACAACTTTAAAATGGGTGGTGGAATTTTTTATGACAATCTGTTGGCACAGGTGGGTGGGAGTTGGCAATCACAGGGGTTTACTTGTTTTTTAAATTTTTAACTCTTATTTGATTGGTGGCGGCAAGGAGTTAACGAATTGACAGATAGGTAATGTTATATGTTCAGACAAAGTATTGGTTTAGCATCACGAGAAATGAATAGGAAAGTCCCTCTTGGGAGTTGGCTAAGCCAGCGTTACGAGTTTTTTTTTTTTTTTTTTTATTCATTTACAACGCGCTAGTGCGCACAAGTAAATCTGACATAGAATACAAATAATAATAATGGTGACAAACAAAAAAAATCATTAAACGAGTGGAGAACCTAACCAGTGGTAGCACTGCAAATCATTCACTGTCACTTGTTGAAAGACGTTCTCGAGGCCACTAACTTTTTAGGCGTTACGATTTATAATGAAGTTTTCTTCTCATTAGAGTATTTGTAAAATAAGGTGTGCACTTACGTGAAAGTGGTGGTATCAAAAGTAAAATAACCGAACGGATAGGTGCAGCAAGCATCGTGTTAAAAGGGATGAAGTGATTATACGAGAAAGTGATTTTTAAAAAAATAGTCTGTGTGTTTGTATGTATGTGTTTTTTGTGAACAGCACACCTCAAAGATGAATAATCGCTGAAGTCCAAACTTGACATTCCGTTTAGGTACTTTCATGGGGATTTGACAATAAGTTTTCTGCTAAAATTCCTCATCCGGAAGTACCACTTTAATGAAGGTATTTCTCTCACTTTTTTGGCGATTTTCTCGCAATTTCACTCGTCCAACAATTTTCTTTACTTGGTATATTAAGAGCTGCAACTTTTATTTGAAACATTTCTCTGGGAAAATTCATTTAAGTCTACATCTTGATGGAGGGGAAAGTTTATGTTTTCTCATAAAGTTCGATTTCAATTTATTGTACAATTCTATCATCTAAATAATATTAATTAGAATAAATATGATGCCAAAATTCCGAGTTTGAAATATATCGGTTGAGCGGAAGTGCGTTTTTACTCAACAGTTTTCTGCGATTTTCTCTTCCAAAACACCGACGGATTTCATTAAATTTGTTTGACTAACTACTGAATACAGAGACCTATTGCCGTTATTTGAAATCTTTTTCCGAGAAAGTACATTTAAAGAAGTTTAGATGTGTGGGAAATTTAGATTCTTCCACTGTTAAAATTGATGGCAAGTCAATATTTAGTACAAATTATAAGTTTGGAGAGAATTTATCAATTACAACTGTGTCTTAGCAGTAAGAGAAAGTTATGAGAATGTTTCACGCCAGATTTTTAATTTAATTTTTTTTTTAAAGTAGAGATATTCAGCAAATTGTGTTTGTTGATTTTACATTGTTGAGGTTAAGGTAGCTTGTTTTAGAGGGCATTATGCTTCCGGTTTTCCGTGTCGACCCGCTCTTGTTTCCTTTCTACCACCGGACGTTATGTGTTTCCGTTTCCTTTTTGTCTCCTCTTTCTAAAAATTCTATGCCGCTTGCTATTTTTAGAACACAATGGACTAATATATGTAGCGATAGAATATAACTGGAGGACTTTTTCTGTTTATTTATATATATATATTTTTTTTTTTATGAAAAAAAGGAAAAAATGCAAAAAAGAAATGTTGATAAAAAAGGGAACTGTTGAGAAGAGAAGAAGGATTTTAGAAGGAACAGTGTTAGCCCCGGGTTGTATAGGGAGAGAGAGAGAGGAATGTTGGCGGACAGTATAGAAGTTATAGAAGGAAAAGCGTTGTTGGGGGCAAGGAAGAGAAAGCTCCTGTGGGATATTAGATTTATATTTGAGAAGTTGTGGTGGGTAAAGGAGACATTAATCAGGGAAGGGCATCTGTGTCCAACATGCGCAATGTCTTGAGGGCCTTCGCCTGCCGCTGCTGCTGCTGCTAGTGGTACTGCCTGCCCCCATCGCCATGCTTGCTCTGATGGTCGGACCGAACACCGCACCGTCCAAACCGACCAAAACTCTGTTGTGAGCACTCTGTAACTCTCTCCTCCACTTCCTGGACCGGCCACCCCTTTCCCCGGGGGACTCTTCTATTCACCGTCTCACTCACTCACTTACTTCCCAGGATCAATAACTACCGTCCCCTCTTTACTCACTCACCAACACAGTCTCATACGCGCGCACACAACTTTCCTTCTTCCTGCTGTTGCTGCGGACCCTCTCCTATCCACTATTGTCAGATGAGAGGGGGTACTAAGGGTCCTCTCCCCTCGTTCAGCCGCCACCCCTACACACAGCACCCATATCTACTTCGTTACAACCCACAATACTCCTTCCTTCTACTACGACTGGTTACTACTACGTATTTCTTCTGTAGACCCGACCTAAAACCTTGAATTAAAACTGATACTGTGTTCCCTCCCCTACAAAACACACACACACACACACATACGCACACACACATACGCACACACACACCTTCTCCCCACTCAATTACTTTCTTACTTGCTCGTAGTCCGTCGTATAATGCAACTTCAAAACCATGTATTTCTTTATATAACTTTTATATGTACATTTTAAATACTTAATTCTTTTAAAAAAAATATTTTTTGTTTATATACACTGATCGCATTTTTCTTTCTCTTAGTCATTGTAAAAAGAATTGTGATCGTGTCAAAGTTCTCACCGGAAATACTTGTTTTTATGTCTCCTGAGTACGAAAAAAAATGTTTAGCTAATAGTCTGTGTGTGTGTGTGTGTGTGTGTGTGTGTGTATGTATAAACAAAATATCTCAACAACGAAAAATGGCCGAACTCAAACTTGCTATTCCATACTTGATATTATCACCGCATCTGACACGAAGGTTTCATGCAAAATCCACCACCGGAAGTGCCACTTTTCAGATTCTAGTTTTTCTTTAGGTTTTCGTGATTTTTCTCTTAAACGGCTCGAACAATTTTCTTTAAACTTGGTATATTAACTACTTACATAAAAAGCTATGTTCTAAAAGACTGGAAAAGCTTTCTTCTTTGACGGATGTGCTACTTGTCTGGGTACCTGGTTATATGGGAATTTTTGGGAATGAGGAGGTGCATAGGTTTGACAACTTAAGCGCATCTTTCTCTTTCATTGGTACTGAGTCTGTTGTTGATGTGTCTTTAAGCACATGTCTGTCAAGCTTCCAGTCATGGATAGCTTCACAGCATTTATCCCTATGGATGAGCTCAGTGAGTTGTCGACAGTCTAAGATGCTCATTGGACACCAGGCAGAGCTATTACTGAGATGCTGCAGTGTCCTTCACGGACCTCTCTCAGGCATCTAGTTGGATTCCTTACTGGGAATTTTGGTTTGAGACACCTCTACGTAATAGGGCTCATAAATAAAATTTTTAATGTGTTTCCGAGGGACCTGTGAGTCAGGTTTAAATTTAAACTACCACTCATTTAAACTGTTGGTTGAGATAGAGAGCTCTGCCACACAAGTTACACTCGTGGTGAACCCTAACACATTTCTTATTTATGGCGCCCAAATTTGTCAATTATGACTATGTAAACTGCAGTAAGAGAAAGCAGTGTGAGTGTTTCACACCAGATTTTTTTTCTTTACTTTCTCTTATTGTTGTAAGAGGAAGTATGGAGCGGACGTGAACACATTTTGGAAATTGAATTTTCACAGGAAGTACGGATGTTCTGAGCTCCCCTGAATGCGAAAAATGTTTTTAGCGAATGGTCTACATGTATCTTTGGGTGTTGTGCGTATTTGTGGGAACAGTATATCTCAACGACAAATTGCAGGAATCAGAGACATTTTGCAGGAATCACACTCAGTATGTGTAAACTGAATTTGCTCTGGGCAAGTCTGTGTTATCACACTGTCTGACAAACGCAACCTGAAAATGGGCGAACGCTCGAAACCGGTCGATGACCACAAAATGAAGCAGGCTATCACGGAAAATGTCTCTGATGCTTTCCAGCTCTGCGGAACCAACCACCACAACTAATTGCAGTAAGATCAAACTTGTTGTTCCGTATTAGGTACCACTCACCATTACATCTGGCAATACGTTTTCCAGCCAAAACCGAGTACAGTGTCCAAATCAACTAGTATGGTTGGCAACTTGTACTCAATTATTTTTTGCGTGTTTTGTTTTTGGTACGATATTTCTCGAATATGACGTCTAACGATTTTTCTTTTCCTGAAATATGACTCTACATACATACATTAATACATACATACATACATACATACATACACTCACTCATCCATACATACATACATACATACATACATAGTATTAACAACATACATACATACATCCATACATACATCATACATACAACATACTACATACAACATATACATACATACATACATACATACATCATACCATACATACATACATACATACATACATACATACATACATACATACATACATACATACATACATACATACATACATACATACATACATACATACATACATACATACATACATACAGACATACATACATACATACATACATACATACATACATACATACATACATACATACATACATACATACATACATACATACATACATACATACATACATACATACATACATACATACATACATACATACATACATACATATTCCTACAATTATATGAAACATTTTTCTAGGAAAATTGATTTTTTTATTGTTTGTCTTTTTTGCAGGGAGCAGCAACTTAACTTTCCTCATCAATTCCATTTCAGTATAATATATGGTTCTACAACCCAATCAATATTAATGTATATTGGAAGCATTGCTAGCATACCAAATTTGAACAAAAATGGTCAACCGAAGATGCGATTTTACAGATCAGTCTTTTATTTTAGTTTTTTTTTGGAATTTTATCGTAAACGGATCCAACAATTTTCTTTGAACTTAGAATCTGACTTCACAGATATAAACCAATCACTTTTATTTGAAACATGTTTTTTTGAAAATATGACTTTAGGGATTTCTGGGAAATCTGTTGACATTATACCATGTTTAAATATTATTTTAATTATTTATCCAACGTTAATGGTTCTGTCTTCCGGCCTATAATATAATTAAATTCCTAGTGACCAAACTGCTGTTGGAATAAGTCGTTTGAGTGTTCAATTCCATATATTCACTATTCAAAATAGGTGTTCGTTTGAAATAATGAAGTAGTAGTAGAAAAAAGAAATAAATAAAAGTTCAAAAATTGACCTTAAAAAGTGGGGGGGGGGAGGTGTGCCATGTGTGTAGGTGATGTGATATAAGATCTATGATCTGATCAGAGATAATCTGTATATATGGGAGTGCATATAGTCGGTGGGGAGGGGGAAGGCTTGGTCAATGAATCGGAAACACAATCACAGAGATTGTCAGTGAGGGTGCCTGTCCACTCAGTGATATCACTGCTAGCCACATACTTCACTTCTGTTCATGTGTATCACAACTTTTATACGCGCACACACTTACATATCGTTAAGTATTTACCCCCCTTTCGTATGTTTCGTCAGTTTTTTTTTTTTGGATACTATAGTATGTGTGACGTAATATAGATATATAGAAAAGGAAATTAGGAAGAAAGAGACGGTGATGGACTATATAGCACTTGTTTCTGACAATTTCATTTATTTAATAGTATCCAAACTAGAATTACTTCCAATTTAAAGTTCTCTCACTACCTACACTGTTATGACTCACTAGCGTGTATAGGTTATATTCAATTTGTACAGTCTGATCAAAAATAATAAGTAAAAGAACATATATATATTACGTATTCAATGGTGTATTGCTTGATGACGCACATTGATTTTGATAAATTGTTTCTATAAATGTTTGATTTCCTGTTTTGATAAATGTATATTATAGAAATAGAAAACATATAACTCCCCCTATATACATAACTTCTATAACATTCTAAAAATCTAATAACCTAAATAATTTATTTTGTTATTGTATGTTTAATAAAATTAACCACATAAATCTAATCTTTTAAAAGTACTATATACTAAATCTATTTTAAGTTTTTGCTTGTTATCATTGCATTGCAAGGATCCGGTTTCCTGTTCATATATCTTATCCACAAGTTTAGATCTTGTTTACTGAATTTTGGGCATTTCAGTGAGACATGCTCCATATTTTCAGGAACTCAGTCGCACATACGCTCAGTCAAGCATGTTCTCTAAAACATTTTTACCTTTCTCTTACTCTGGTAAGGGAGAAAGCATTGCGATTGTGCCAAATATCCGAAAGTGAGTTTTCAACGGAAATACATCTTTGATATCCCCATAATACGAAAAAAAAAGTGTTTTCAGCAAATGGAGTGTGAACACAATTTCTCAAAAACGAAAAGTCGCAGGAAACTTCAACTTGATATTCCGTGTAGTACATGCATCTGACGTAAAGGTTTCGGTCAAAAACTATCAACCGGAAATGCGATTTCACTGATTTTTTTGTGATCCAATTATTTTAGGGGGCTCCTAAGGAACGCTAACATAATGCTGTCCTTTAAAGTATTAAATCAATTCATTGGGTAGTTCTACCATTTATATAATATTAATATACCTTTGACGCATTGCTAGAGTTCCAAATTTAAAGAAAATCGCTATGGGCATTTTCGAGAAAATTCCAAAAAAATCTTAAAACCCTATTCCGTAAAGTCGCATTTGCGGTTAACCTCCTGAAATTTTAGGGGATTGTAGCAATGCTTCAGATACCTATATATTAATATATTACAGGACATTTATCGTAAAACTATAAATTAAAGTGACATGGTGACATGGTATAGGGAAGCTTTATGTTACTGCTCCCCCACTACTATCCAAAAATCATTTTTCAGGGAAATGTTTCCAATAAAGTGATTTGCATTTATGTATTCAGTAAGTATACGAATCACGATCTTCCTCTCTTACCAGCAGTAGTAAGAGAAAGTAAAAATCACAGGATACCGATGGTTTCAGCCAAAAATTAATCCTACAGTAATCGTGTACTAACTAAATGCCAAGAGCTACAACTTTATTTAAAATAAACATTTATCTAGCAATATTTATTTGTTTAAGTTTCTGGAAAATGAGTGACTTTAAGGCTTAACGCTAAACTTACTGTTTTGTTGGGATTGTTTTGAAGCGCTCCCTAGTAGTACTGTAATTGTGACCACATTCAAGTAGATCATATGTCCTAAAACACATGCAAATTAAACTTATACCCAACCACCCTACATTCCCAATTTTGAAGAAAACCTATCACTCAGAACTATAAGTAACTGCGCTGAGAGAAAGTCGTGTGAGTATTTCACACAAATGTACTTCACAATATTTTGATTAGAAATAGTAAGATTAATTTTAAGAAATTTATGTGCGGCCCCTATAATTGTACTTCAAAAAAATAAATTGTGCATATTTTTCAAAATAAGTTTACCATTGCACCTCTATAAAGGCGGGGGGCAGATGCAATCTCAACTCAAATAGTTAAATATCTTGTAATTACTGTCTCCAACAAATAAATATAGCAAGATTAGTACTGCATGTGTACTGTGCGTGTTGTATTATATATTGTACTAAGATAAGATAAGAAATGAAAGAAGTCTGGTATGTACTGACTGGTTGGACTGGTAATGAACTGAAACAGAATCTGTAGAAGACGGCCCGACTAGATTTATAGGTTCTAAACAGACAATATAGATAGCACTGGTCTTCTACTATATAGAGTGAAGGAGTGAGCGGGGGGTGGTGGCGGAGAGGAGAGAGACCCTAAAGGGCTAACTATATACCCAAACAGCCCCAGCCCTGGGCGACCATTCACTGCATATATTTTGGACCCTCACCAAGTCCGGTACACACACACACATGTATATAACTCTTCCGTACATATATCAACCAATGAACAGTCCCCCTTTTTATTTTATACCACCACGTCGGCTATTTTTCCTTGTTCAATTCTTATTTACATATAACCAACCATATGTATTTATGTTTTTATTTATTTATGTTTTGGCAATTTTCAGTGGCGAAAACTGCTTTTCATAATGTTAATAAGTGTGGTTCTTTGATAGTTAATTAACACGATAATTAAGAGCGATTAGAAGAATTACGAACGATAATGCTCTGAATGCTGATATTTTCCCGCTAATTTTGAATACGAGAGTTGCTATATGATTGCTTTGTTGCTATATGATTGCTAGACTATTATTTTCTCCTGGAAACAATGTACAAATTAATAATCTTAACCAAACTTCCAGGAATGAGAAATCTTTTGTGAAACGTTCACCCGACTTTTTCTGACTGGAATTATTTAATTTTTAACTTGCGTTATTAACTAGCAAATTTTCCTTAAATTTGCTAAGTTTACTCGACGTTTATATTTATTACATAGATTTATCTGATTACAGTGAATGGCAGCGTCTTCTATCTCATACCCTTAGCAAAGCTTGTCACAGCTGTTTAAATTTAAACCTACCGTTGAAACAATTTTCTGAGAAAAATTAAAAAAAAAAGCACTGAAAAGTAGCACTTTATGGAAGCGATTAGCAGTAACAGCGCGCTGGACTAGCAATGCGAAGATCCCGAGTTCGAATCCAGCATGTTGCCTTTAGATTTTCTCTTTCTAGGACCTACTACACGTCATTGTCTTGTGATGGCTAGTGTTGTCTATAGCTAGAGAACACTTCTCGGAGGCGGTAGTGCACGGAGAAGGCTACAAGGGGCACAATAGATCTTTCAGGTCGGAGTGCATATCTCCTTTAAAGAAAATAAAAGTCGCACTTCTGATTAGCCGATTATCTCTAAAGATAGAATGTTGGGGGTTAAGTTAATGTTTCTAAATATTAAATATAAAGTTGGTAGACCAAGCTGATACTATACAGAAATGGCACCTCAGGAACTTAGAAGAAAAATTAACGTATCTTCACAATCTATCGAAATATCAATTTTGCCGCCAAAATATTTTAAATTAAAGTGATGGGAATTTATTTATTTAGATAGTTTAGGAAGTTTAGAGGAAATGTTGGAGAAATCTTCGGGAAACGTGCGAAAAACTGAAAAAAAAAATCACCGTGGTATAGCTTAAAATATTGGCGGAGTTAAATGACGTCACAGCTACTAGAAAGCTTTTGGAATGGGCGGAGCTTAAAAGCTGTTTATGTATCTCAACTAAGTTGTCGAATTTATACATAACTGGAATATCAAGTTTGTGGTTCCTGCGATATTTCGGTATTGAAATGTTTTTATACACATACACAAACACACATACACATACACAAACACACATTCACAAACACACATACACAAACACACAAACACACATACACTTAATTCGCAAAAAAAAAAAATACTTCTTTCGCATTAAATGGACTTCAATACATATAATTACGGTAAACAAATTGAATTTCGAATATTTTACTCGATCGCAAATGTTCAAATTATTTTAGAAACGGCAAAAAACAATCGCTGGAAGCTCGGCGAACTTGATGTGTTTAACAATTAAATGGGATCCATCATGAAAATCCTTTGACCGGAAGTGCGCCTTTTTAGGAAACAACATATTTCCGCGAAAATTTGTTTTGTTTTAATAGGACATGGCTGAAGGCATTCACGGGGGCTGCAATGTGTAGCTTTCCAATGAAGTGCCCTTCAGTATAATGTACATATCTAACATTATGATATCTACAATTATGATTTTCTTATATCCGGTGGTATGGCAGTTATATCCGGATCTATTCTTAGTAGGCACAAAAGTTGTTTAAGATAGAGAAGTTTTAGATCAAAATATCCATTTGTGATTGCTGCTATTTACTTATCTAAGTAATAAGCTTCATTAATATTTTAAACAATTTTCTATAAAAGTAAAAATGAGATAGCTGACATCGTATTTGAGAAAATAATAATATTTAATTCGATGGCAGTAGTTAATCTCATTGAGTTCTCAAGGTGCTCTGCAGTATTTTGGTTCTAATTTTACTCTTTGTTTATTGAAGTCTATTAAATACTTCGCTAGAATTACACGTTTGTAATAAAACCAATTGCATTTGAAGGGTTTTCTGCATTTCGGGTGTGAAATAACATTTCAAATTACGCTTCTTTTGGATTAGAATGTAAACACATATGATTCCTACCAGCCAACATCTCCACCTCTACACTACGCCCACCACCTACATATTTATATTGGTGCAACTGGGTAAAACTTACCAAATTTAAAGAATATTTGTGAATTTTATAATTAAGAGAAAGTAAGAGAAAGTTGTGTGAACATTTCACACCAGATTTTTTAACTTGTTTATTGTTATTTTAGCAACAATAATTGAACTGTATCGATGGTCCCCTAACTCATTTTTGCCCAGTCATCTTGGTCATATTTTTTCCTCTCTCTCCCAAATAATTTTTTGTAAAGTTCATTATTCTTGTTTTTGTTAGAAAAGAAACATTACATGGATAGGGGATGGACTGGGTGGGGGAGGTATTGGATATAGAGGTGCAAATGCTGTGAAGGGGTTAGTTATTGATGTGTTAACGAAATTACATAACCCATTCTCTTGATGATCGTAAAAAAAAAAGTAAGAGGGGCCAGAGTAAGGCGGGATCATCAGCACTACCATTCATTATTGATACAATACTTTCTGCAAAGTCATCATTCCAAACACTTCTCAGTTAGTTCATAAAGATTCTACTCTAGGGATCGTTGTCCACTGACAGCTGAGGATAGCAACTTTATTGTTTGTTATTATCTTGTATTTATTTATTTTTTTTTTTAGTTTATTAGTAAATTATGTTAAATATTTATTTACATGTTACCAATTTCACATATAACTGAATATATGCATATGTGCATCCGAAGTATAATATAAACCGATGTTCTGAAAACTTGAATTCCGGCCCCGTTATAAATTCTTAAATAATACAATAGAATCGTATATAATATATTGAAATGGCAGTTTAGAGGGAAGCGCCCCTCCAGAATACTCCATTAAATGAATTTTCCCGGAAAAATATTTCATATATATTAGGGGCGCCAACCTGTCGGGTTAGTGGGCCACATTGGTCAGAGACGACTGACTCGTGCAGCACTTAAAATACAAACACTAACGATAACTGGTGAGCAAGATTATGATTTTCTTATATCCGGTGGTATGTGCCATTATATCTAGGTCAATTCTTAGTACGTACGAAAGTCGTTTAAGATAGAGAAGTTTTAGGTCAAAATATCCACTTGTGATTGCTGCTTTAAAAATTTACTTTTCTATGTAATAAACGTCATAATTATTTTAAACAGTTTACTATAAAAGTAAAGATGAGATAGCTGACATCGTATTTGAAAAATAATATAATAATATCTAGTTTGATGGAAGTAGTTGCAAATCTCTGCGAGTTCTCAAGATGCTCTACAAATATTGTGGTTCTAATTTTAATCTTCGTTTACAAACTGCCAGGGAACCAAGATGTTCATTACTCGTTCACTATTCTCTGTGTTGTTGAGGTGTTTTCAACTTTTTATTTTCCAAAATTATACATAAGTTTTTAAGTTTGATATGTTTTGAAGATTATTTAATAGTTTGTTTATTTTTTTATGCCTTGAAAAAACAATATATTTGTCGAAACGTTGGCAAGAATTTATGTTTTCTTATTTTTTAAAAAGACCGAATCTCACAATCCTTTCCTTTTATCTAAATAGTATTAAAAAGCATTAGTAAATTATTTATATTAGATTAATGTGCCGCATTTGAAGCCGTCCTGAGCGCATGCGGCCCGCAGGCCGCGGGTTGGACACCCCTGATATATATATATATATATATATATATACCAAGTTAAAAAAAAAAATCGTTGGAGGCGTTTTCAAGAAAATCGCAATGAAAAATCCTATTCAGTTCAGTAATACATCCGGGTGACTAATTTTCACCAAAACCATATTGTCGTGTCCGCTGGTAGAACCTTAACGAAATACCAAGTTTTAGTGATTCTTTCTGTGACTTTTCCAATTTAGCGTTATTTGACCGATCACACACACACACACAAACGCACAGGCCAAGTTCTTCTGTCTTAGGAAAACCAAAAACATGTATCCCCCCCCCCCAGTAAAAACTGAATTTCGAAAATTTAAGACGATCGCAGTACTTCCTCTTATTTGGAGTAAAGAGAATGTAAAAGAATTCAATAAATCGTGCTTTTGACCGAAACGTTCCTCTTTCTTGTGATGGTTCTGTATATAAAAGAGATTTTCCGTTTTTGAGATATTCACACATAAAACACACACGCACGTATTGTGTATATGGGAAATTATGTATTTGTTTTGTTATTAGTAATATCATGTTTTTTGACGTTACAGTTATAAATTTTTGATTTATTGGACAAAAAGAGCTGTTGTTTTGAACCTTCCAAAATAGGAATTCTCATGGGAAACATTATTATAGAAAATGTGAGAGAGGCTTTTGTGTTTGTAGTTGTATGCGAAATTTGATGAAAAATCGTTGGAATCATTTTCGGAAAAAAAAGTTCGCGAAAAACGACAAAAGAAAATAAAAGAAAACATTCAGTAAAGTCGAAATTTCCGTTGTTGAATAAATTATCCGGAACTATTTGTGGAATACGATCTCATTATAACGATAAGAAAAACTAAATCACATTTTTTTCACTTTCTATTATGTTAACAAAATATGTTTAAATTTATTGCTGTAATGATTGGTCTGTGATAATTAGCTCTGTTGCGTTATCCTGATTAAATAAAGCGGAAAATTAATTTTATTTTTTTTCATTCATAAAATATAAACCGTTGTAGTAACCATATTTACAAAGCAATAACATTTCTGTTTTATTACTGTAGTAAACAGTAGTGTTATAAAAATAAAAATAATAAAAAAGTTTTTATATGAAAATAAAAAGAGGAAATAGTAGGCCAACCTTAAAAAATATTGTCAGCAATGGTGAACTACAAGGAGAAGGAAATAGTGAAGATTTAGAAGGGTGATGTCCACGTATAATAAAGTAGGGAGAAGAAGAAGAGCAGAAAGGGGCGAAGGTTGAGGACAAGGGTCAGCGGTGCTCAGCCTCTTGAGCACGTCTGGGCGATCATACAACCCAAACAAGAACAAAGAACAAAAAAATAAAAATATAAAAAGAATAAGAAGGGTCATCCTGTACGGGAAGGAAGTGTACGTTGCGGTTTTCTTACTTCACTGGCAGCCCTTGTAGAGGGCCGGCCCACTATGTACATATTACACGAAAAGGGAGTTTTGTGTGTGTCTATGTGTACGCGCGCGTGTGTGTGTGTAGAGGTCTTGATCTTATTCCTTTACAAGGACCTACCGACAGCCCTTCGGCCTTTTTTTTTTGTCCTTGGAGGACACTTTCTCTACTTCTGTTTTTTAATAATACTAGTAAAAGGGCCACCTAAATATTGCTGACAGAAGTTATTGTGGACGAAATATTACTGCTGCTGGCTTGCAGGTTTTATGGGACATTTTTTCCTATATTTTCTTTTATTGATGTTGGAGGAAGTTTTGGATTCAATATGTGATCCTTTTGAAATAAGAAAGTTGATTTTGAAATCACGTATTTCTGCAACTTAAAAAAAAATAATTGATCACATATTTGGAATCTTTGAAAACATAGTGAATGTGTCCATATGGAATTTTATTGTTACTATCTGCCAAATTTTTAAGACGAGTGCATATTAAAACTGTCGCCCTTATTTAGACTTATCACTTTTGTTTGAAACTTTTCCTAGTTAGGGGAGCGGTTCTGGATGAGTTGGAATACCATGGTTCTCGCAATTGTTTTTGCTTTAATTTTCAAAAGTGTTTTCAAAAGTTTCGAGGTTCCCTAAATATATATAAAAAAAAGAAGAAGATTCAGCGTTTGGTGTGTGAGAGTTTGCGAGTGCGTGTGTGTGTAAGTAGGTCAGTTGACCAAATGTTTTTGTCCTTAAAATTAATTTTCGGAATTCTGGAAGAATCTGTGCCAAGTTTAAATTCTAAATTCCCATTTGAAGCTTTTGTTGATTATTGAAAGGAGCGCTTCCTGGTGATCTACACATTCTTCAGCTCAAATTTCCTAAGAATCAACAAGAAAAATGCACGCTTATTCATCACTTATATTTTAAGTTGAAAAACAACATGGGCAACTTTTCATTGAAACAAAATACCAAGTTGGAGGAAAATTTCATTTAGCATTGCAATAATTGCAGCAAGAGAAGGTCGCATGAGTTTTTCACAGCAGAGTTTTCACTTTCTCTTATTCCTAATAATTCCCTCAAATTTTCGAAATTGAATTTCCACCGGAAATACATGTTATGAGGTTACCTGAGTACGTAAAAAATATTTTTAGCGAATGGTCGTGTATGTGTGTGAGCAGCAAAATCACAGGAAGCTCAAATTTGGTTTTCCGTTTAGTTACTAACTCGAAGATTTCTAACAAAATCCATCAATCGGGAAATGAGACTTTACTGAAGGGTTCCCCTTCCATACCAGTATTTCGTTATTTTGTCGAATAATGGTTCAAACGTTTTTTCTTTAAACTTCATGTACTATCGACACACATAATCATTTACCAATACACACACATATTTATATTTATATTTGAAACATTTTTGCAGAAAATTATTATTTTTTTCCGAGTGGGTTCTGGGAGAATTGTAGCGATAAGCTTATCACTTTTATCTGAAACAAAATTAAAAAAAAAATAAAATGATTTTCAGGCATTTGTGCGAAAGTTGTGTCGTTAAATTTCAAATGTTATATCTGGTTTGGTTCAATGTTATTGGCGCTCTCTTCTGCACTACAAAGTAATGACTACTTACTACCTGCCTGGGTAAGTACTTGCCCCCCTTCCAACCTTTCTATTTGAACAAACGAGTCAAATTTTAAATAAAAAAAAAAATCATTTTCTATAGTAATTCTAGTAACTGGAATAAGAGAAAGTCGTGTGAGTGTTTCACAACAGATTTCTATTGACTTATTATTAGTACCATGGTAACCATGCCTCTGTCAGAAATTGTAGGAAAAATAATGTTACACTAATATTTATGTTGTATGTAAATTTGTCGACAGGTTTGCTGCTGAAGCAAGTAAAGGAAGGTTGCTACATGTTCCGTTCCAAAAGCATCCCTTCAAATATCTGAACCATTCTTTGAATTCAATTCAGGATTGATTATTTTCAAGGTAAGTCCTTCTCGATGGATTCATTTGGTTCAATTGTTAATTTTCCAATGTTGAATTTATTAAAAACAATGTCAGTACAATTTTATTAAAACTATCCGTCAACAGCGGATTGGCATTATATTCAGGTAGTTCTATTAAAAAAAAGAGTAAATAGGTGTAAATAAATTAGAACAGGAAATGTGTTAAAGTATGTGGTAGTATTATGGACAATAGTGTTTCCTTCCTGTATGGCAGTTTAGTAAAAGGGGATTTGGTTTAAAGGAAAGTACAGGGAGGGGGGGACAAAGGAAGGAGATTTGGGGTGACCCTGAGGCAAGGTAAACATGTACAAGTCCTGTGTATTAGAAGTAGCGGTTAGCAGTGTGTAGTCATAGTAATAGTAGCAGTAGTAGTGGTACTATCAAGAACTACCACCAAGGAGAAAGAGGGGTCTCTTTACAACGGCAGACCGACGGAGGCGGTAAAGGCCTTCTGTGTTTGATACAGTATCCGGTCTTGTCAATGTGACACGGCCCGCCTCCAAAATACAACTCCTTCTTCGCCCTTCTCCAAAACCAATATACCAATGCCGTCTCTATCGCGCGCTACAGTGTTGCTAACACTGATCTTGAGTGGATCTCCTCTTCTGCGTTGCCGTCGCCTTCAACTGATCGGACCTACCATCAATTTCCTGGTACTCCGCTCTTCTCCTTTATCCCCAACATCACTCCTCTACTGGTAGTGGTCTTAACAGCGTACACACACACTGAGAGTAATACCCGGATGGTTATATAGAACCGTCCAAGATATCAGACCCCCTTCTCTCCTCTCCCTCTCTCACACACACACTCGCCCTCAATCACTCACTCACTCACTACGAGAGAACTGCTTCCACCCCTCTGCCCGCTACAGACCAACTTACAATCGCCTACTACCACTTCCTTTTTACAACAAACCCTGGAACGACGTCTAAGCTGATATATCGTCAACACTAACCGACCAATCCACTGCAAGCATTTTCCCAGACCACTTCATTTGTTAACTCAACGGTTTAAAATGGCCTGTCCGCAACAACACCATTCACACAGGATGTCTGAAGATATTGACGGTAGTGAGATTGCTTGGACCAAACATTCTACCACACTCCCCTGAGTACTTACAGCCATATACTATGGACGTAGTACATTTTGAAACTTCACTATACACACTCCAGTTTCTTATCTTATATATATATATATGTATTTTAGATTACATTTCCTCTCTACCAGACGGAAACCGGAAATTTACCGCCATATCTCCTATAACCACCACGTATTTGTATTCTATTTATATTTAAATGTTTTCAACAAAGATTATTTCCCCATAATGTTTAAATAAATAAATAATATATGACCTGCAAAGGAAAACTTGCAGTGCTCAGAGAAAGACGTGTACTACTGGAGCCACATTAAACATTCCATGAGGCCAATTAAGTAAAAGTCCATGTGAATGGATCTACAGTAATGTATGCTTATTATTACTTTCTCTTGCTGCTGTTTGAGGAAATATAGCGATCGTGTCGAATTTTCGCTATCGATTCTTCACCGGAAATACTTGTTTTGAAGTCCCATGAGCAGAAAATTGGTTTTTAAAACGTGGTCTGTATGTGTATAAGTATGTGAGGGCGTAGCTTAAAAACGAAAAATCGCAGAAAGTTCAAATTTGATATTCCGATAATCAACACAGAAACTTATTTATTAAAATTACTCAATTACCGGAATTACTACTATTGAATGGATAAAGTTCAATTTTTTGTTTTTTGCGATTTTTTGGAAGGAATGGCTCCAATGATTTTCTTCAAACTTAGCAACTGCACATATACAGAGCTACAATATTTTGATTTGAAACATTTCTCTGTGAAAATTTATTTAATTGAGCATTTAATTCTATCATCTAAATAATATTAATTAGAATGAAATAATATGTTGACAAACTTCCGAGTTTGAAGAACTTTCGGTTGACAGGAAGTGCGATTTTACTATACTAGATATTTATAGTGCGATTCTCTTTAAACCTGATATATCTACTGCACATATTAAGTACTATTATTGGAAATATTTCTCCGGGGAAATTCAGGGGACTTTTGGGCGAGGGGTGGGTTATGTTTTTCTTTAAAAAAGCTATTTTAGTTTATTACACGATTCTACCATCTAATTAATATTATTTAGAATTAAATATATTGTTGATCTTCAGAGTTTGAACGGAATTAGTTGACTGGAAGTGACTGAACAGTGTTTTTTTTTCAGTTTTCCACGATTTTCTCTATAAAAACGGATTTCAGTAAATTAGTTCCAGTAGCTACTCTTTTCACTTTTGTTGGTAACTTTTTGCCGAAAATTTCTTATAAAGAAGGTGTTGGTGCAGGACAATGTAATTAGCGCTTTTCTCAAAATAGTTATTTTATTAAGTTTCAATAAAATTGAATTTCTTTCAAGTTTAATTTTTGACTTTATGCTGTTCACAGGACAGACATACAGACAGACAATGCAGACAAACAAACCAATACTACACAAAAGAATTATTATTGAAAATATTCTATTCGAATTAAATTATAATAAAAAGTAAAATAAAAGGCCGTTTTTTTGAATTGTAACAGTAAATATGGACGAAATGGGTTGTTTAATTTAAGAAACATTTAACTCAATCTGGTTTTTTTAACAACGTGATAGTTTATTATTGGCAGAAATTAAGTTTTTCACCAGATCAAAACCGGATTTGTTTTTGATCAGGCTTTTCATTCCATTTATGGGGGGGGGGATTCCCAGTAATAAGGATCGGCTAACCGGAAGTGCCATTTTACTGAGAGAATATTTCAATTTTTACAAAATTTTCTCGAAAATGGCTCCTAAGATTTTCTTCATAATTTGATATATCAACCACATACATTTGCAATAACTATTTTAACTATTTTTCGGAAAAAAATTCATATTAGGAAGCACTTTGTATAGTAGTTTCGATCTCCTTTCCAGGGAGTCATTCTAGTTTTATTTAAGGAGGGTTTATTTAAACTTGGATTATTACTCTTCTTTTTTTTTTATTACAAACTTTTTTTACTTAATTAGAATCTTTTTATTTTAATGACATTATTAAAATATATCATCAGATGATTTAAAGATTTATGTATATAAAGGTAAAGAGCCAAACTTAATTAAGTAATACAAAGTAGTAAAGGAAATTAGCTTTAGTACAATTTACAATTAAGTGATAAGGGCCTAAATGTTGAACTGAGCACTTATAATTGACAAATATCTGACTCACCCAGTTATACATACACACACACACATATATACACGCACAAAAGGAAAATTAAGGGCGTAATGGACAAAAACTGTCTTACAATAGCTCTTATCCGAAATTGACATTAGTTGTGTTTAATTATTTTTCTAGCATTTCTAGTACAGTTTAAAGATATTAAAAAGTTTTGAAAGTGCACTTAATAAAATTAAAAAAAGTAAAAAGAAAATGAATGGATCCACAGGGTAGGTTAAGAGTGCAGTGCATGCGCAGAATAGTGCACAGTCATATAGGGGTGGCGGTTCGTCTCCTTTCCCCCCTTTTTTTTAGTTCAGTGTGTGTTTGCTTGTATGTGTCGTATGCATAAGTGTGTGGTGACCAATGTGAGAGATAGAAGAGTGTGAAAGAGCATTCGAACACTCCTGTATGTGTAAAAAAGGGTTAGAAAATGAGTATGGAGAGGGGAAAGTAACATTGTGTGCGCGCGTATGTGTGTGCCCCAGCGAGTAGAGGGGGTAGAGGCCAGCAGGCAGCAGTGTAACATTGACCGGAGGAGATTCCCAACCCCCATCGCACCCACCTATTTCTGACCACTCGGACAATTGTGGGAGGGGCCAATTGGCCTTATATGGACCAATAGACAACCACTACTCACCTCTTGTCGGCCGTATACACACACACACATTCCAATCAAGCTGTGCGACGTTGCACAAAATACGCTTCCCCCAGTATGGTTTGGCTGGACTCGCTACATGAAACACACTGAGCTATGTTTCCAACTATGGCCGGTAGGGTGCACCAAATACGCTAACACCGGGTTTGGGAAGGGGTGCTGTTGAAATGCTTACTTTATGCAAATTTATAGTTTTTTTTTATTTTTTCTTTATTTTAAACTGTTATAGAGATCTTAATGAATCTCCCTCTGTCGGCCTATTTCACTTATTACTCCCCACTTACTGTCACCAATCAATAGAAAATATAGGAAGTATTTTCCAAGAATTTCCCTCGCTTAGTCATTCAAATGACTTCAGTTTTTATGTGTGTACTTTACCTTACTGCTGTAGATGGGATGTGTTTCGATCTTGTACAAATTTTCGAAATTGAGTTTTCATTGAAAATAAAAGTTTTGGAGTGCCCCAAGTCAGGAAAAAGATAACTTTAGCGAATATATGTATCTGTTCAATGTTTGAGGACAAAATATTTCAAATACGAAGAAGAAATCGCCGGAAGTTTAACCTTGACATTATGTTTAGTTATTACTGTCTTATCCTACCTACACAAAGGTGTTTCCTTTTCTTTGAAATATATTTCCAAAAATGAATGTATTCTGTGGAAGGTCCTGAAATGGTGCAAATAAGGTGCCCCATTTCAGTACAATATACTTCTCTTAAATCTAATGTCAAGTTAGTCAAAAAAAAAGTAAGCATCTTCTAAAGACTACTTACTGTTGATTATTACATTCTAATCAATTCAAATACTTAATTAAAAGTGTTAGGTATGTCCGTGTTTAGACCATATTAGAAGTTTAACGGAAATAGTTGGAATCACTTTCGGGAAAGGGAGAAAAATTGAAAAAAACCTTTCACAGTAACGGTGCACTGCCATAGATGGATTTTGACCAGACATTTTGTGTCAGATGCGGTAGTATTATCTCAATGGAAGCTCTAAGTTTAAGCTTACTAAGATTTTTCGTTTTTGAGATATCTTACTGACACACACACACACAAAAATATACGACCAGTCGTATAGTTAATAACATTACTATAGTCGTTAGCTAATAACATTACCTTCTCTTACTCCTAGTAAGAGGAAGTATTGTAATCGTGTCAAATTTTCGATATCGAGTTTTCACCGGAAATACACATTTTGAAGTCCCCTAAGTCTAAAAAAGTTGGTTTTAGGAAACTGGTCTGTGTGTATGTGTGCATGTGTGTATGTGAATAGTATAACTCAAAAACGAAAAATCGCAGAAAGTTCAAACTTGACGTTCAGTGTGGTTGTTACCATAGGATCCGACAAGAACTTACCTGTCAAAATTTCTCAACCGGAAGCACCAGTTTACTGAATGGAATTTTCAGTTTTTTGCGATTTTCTCAGATACTGTTTCCAGGATTTTCTTTAAACTTGTTACATCCACGAAACTAATCTTATATATATATAAACAGCTTCAATTTTTATGTGAAACATTTTTCCAAGAAAATTCATTTGAGAGTGATTTTTTGAGATGGGGTGGCTTTATGTTTTCCTCTAAAGTGTTATTTTAATTTATAATGCGGTTCTATCATCTTAATAATATTAATTAGAATCAAATGTGTTGCTAAAATTCCGTGTTTGAAGAAAATCGGAATATACTGAACCGTTTTTCTTGTGATTTTCTCCATTAAAAAACCAACGGGTTTCATTGAATTAGTTATAGTAATTGTACTTATAGAAACCTATCCCTTCTGTTTAAAACTTTTTCCGAGAAAATTCATTTAAGGGAGGTTTTAGAGGACAGGAGATTATGCTTTCCCCCCTAAAAAGTTACTAAACTTCAGTAAACATTTAGTGAGAATTGTACGTTTGAAACGAATTAGTCAATTATAGGTGAGTGTCTTGCAGTGAGAGAAAGTCGTGTGAATGGTTCACACCAGATTGTTTACAGCAGTGAGAGAAAGGAATAAAGTTATGACATAAACATAATAACTAGTCTATTTTCTACAACTCCGGTCCACGTGACATTGCAACGAATTCCCTGTTATAAATAAATAAAATTTATTCCCTGAATGTTGGTTAAATATAAAACAACCAATAAAGAATAAATACAAATTAATCTCCCAATGACCTACATTCTTTTAATATAAAAAAAAACTCACCTCAGAGATTCAGTCCATCTGCTTGTTTCAAGAAATAATATTCCGAATTTAACGCTCTAGTTATTAGTACCTATCTGTATTTATAAATAAACACAAATGAATTATTATCTGGAATCATTTTAAGAATTGAATTTTATTGCATTACTTTTAAGTTTTATGTGGAATCCTATTGCAACATAATTATGCAGTTTTCATGAAAACAATATTCTATAGAATAGTTTGTTAGGGGGCGGGGATCCAAAATAAAAGAATTAGATATTTACTGCCGTCTAGAACAATTAAAGAAGTTGATTATTTATTTCCTACAACATTCAGAGTGAAAGTGCTGCAATAGTTAGCATAAATGGTGTTTTAAATTCCTAAAGACTTGTTTAGAATATGGGCAATACGGCCCTCCGTGTTTATACTTTAGTTTGAAGATCTCATCAATAGCAGATTTAGGGTCCTTTAAACTTGGAAAATTTAGCTAAGGCATAACGCTTTCAGAATATTTAGGAAAATTTGATAAGCTCGTAATATTTTCTCAGACAACAGTAAAAGAAAGTAACAAAGAGAGCGTGGGGAAGTTTGTCAAGAAAAAAGGTCTAAAAGTGAACTAAAGGTCACTGGGTGCTGACCAGAAACTTCGTCTCACCGATCCACATGTGATACCTAGGTATTATATGGTAGGTAATAGTAAACTTTATCTTTTTGGCGAACTTCCAATTTTACTTTCTCTACTCTTTGTTACTTATTTTACTTTCTCTTACTCAAGGAAGTATTGCGATCGTGTCTAATTTTCGAAATTCAGTTTATACCGGAAATTCAAATACGAAAAGATTGTTTTAAGCGGATGTCTATATATATATATATATATATGTGTGTGTGTGTGTGTGTGTGAGGGTGACAGAGCGCCAAATACCTCGAAAACGAAAAAAACGCAGGAAGCTCAAATTATTGGTATTCCGTTTAGGTACACTCACCGCATTTGATACAAAGGATTTAGGGCAAAATCTGACGACCGGGACTGCAACTTCTCTACCTAGTTTTATTTCAAATATTTTACAAGGAAAATTGATTTTTTGGGATCTGAGGGAATAACTGCGTCAAGTACTCTTCTAAAGTATGACTTAGTACAATATATGGTTTTACCACCTATATAATATCAACATACATTACAGGCATTATTAGAATTTCAAATAATGTCTTTCCGGAATCAAATAAAGACACCGGAAGTGCGACTTTACAGAATAGGTTTTATGATTTTGGCACTTTCTCGAAATCGTCTATAAAGATTTCCTCTAAACTTTGCATGCTAACTGCCCAGACATAAACCAATCGCTGTTATTTGTAATATTTTTCCACAAAAATTGATTTTTCTCTCAAGATGTCGTTAAATTTAGAATGTTATATCGGGTTCAATGTTATTGGCGCTCTCTTCTGCGCTGAAAGTAGTCACTGCTTACTTCCTTGTGTTAGATCAAACGAATAAAATTTAAAGTTTAAAGAAAATTGGTTATTTTATATTTATAATTGTATTAACTGGTGGAGTAGGGGTAAGTCGTGTGAAGGTTTCGAACAGATTTTTTTTCAGTGACGGTATTCTTGTCATGCGCATTCACACCATTCACAACAAACATTTTGTTATCATATTTGGATTAAAGTAGGCGTTAGTTGTTTCTCTTTTTTCTGGAACAAAGCATGACGTAAAAATGACGTCATTTAGAAATAAATCTTGGACTTTGTTATTTAATGGCTAATTTACATTCTATTCATCTGCAATGCAACCGCCATTATTGCAGCAATAAAATAAGGAAGGACAATTTACATTGTGCAATGGAAGCAGGGGATTGGTGCACACTGAGTATTCAATAGAATGCAGATTTACATATAAGTAATGTTACATATACATTACAAGCAATTCCAATTGAACAATTGATTTGGCTATTAATGTAATTTACATTGTTGGCGGGGTGGGAGTCATTTTCAAATTCAAATCAATTTCCCTTTTGTGATATCCTGTAGAGAGTATATTTCTTTGGAAGAAGACTTCTTTGGGAGGACATTTTAGAAAAACTATTTGTAAAGGCAGAAGGAAGTATAATGGATGTGAGAAGAAGAGAGAATTTAAAGCGAAAGGATTTTAAGATGAAATTAACTGGAATATTTGCTGATCACTGTATAAGGAAATGAACTCACAGACTGCAAGGACTTTGAAGTACATAGAAGTTAGGTAGCGAGAGATGTAGTCTGTGTGATGAGAAAGGTAGTAGAAGGTTGCTGACTCGTTGTTAAATGGTCGTTAACTGTTGTAAAAACTGTTTCGTTGAGGGCTAACTCGGCTGTATATATACAGAGACTCCCACTCTACTCTGGCCTACGTAGCGAGTATCTAGATTGTCAATTTTGTGTTTCTCACTGCTCTTTGGATCCGATTACGGAAGAAATTGGACAGAATAGAGAAAGAATATGGATAAGGTCTTATGGTGGACTTGAGATACAGTCTTTATAGAAGTAATAAGAGGCAGCGGGAAACAGTGCATTCTCCGGGGATAGGAAACTACAAAATTCAACTTCCATGTCTTAAGAGGGAGACCCTGGATGTCTTAAACCACTGTATATCTTAATAGTATGAACGTAAAATAAAAGTGAAACCTAAAAATAAGTGCCACAATCGAGCAGATTGTTTTTTTGTAAATATTTCAGATGGAAATTTTTGGAAATTGCAGCTTCTGTTAGAAAAATAAGAATTTAGGAGTTTTTTTTTTTAGAAGTCAAACTGACTATGTACACAGACAGGGTGAATCACAGGGACTTGTTTGGATTCGGAGAGAGAGGGAGAAGTGGAACCTTCTTTTGGATTAAACCAGCGGGAGGGAGTGGGACTTTTCTTCGTCCTTATTTCCTTGGCCACACACAAGTCTCGTCTCTCTATCTAATACTTGCTGTGGAATTAATCTCCAAGGCTTTGTCAACCTCCATGGAAACCTTCATCTCTCTCTCTCTCTCTCTCTCCCACCTAGGGAAGTTGACTTAACTCAACAAATGTTTCTTTACTTTATATTTTCACATGAGGGCGGCAAAAACTTTTCACACACTAACATTAAAACAAAATATAAGCGCTTAGTGTATACGTTATCATGCCTGTGTATTACAGAAGTGAAGTTTTTAGAGGAAGGACTAAAGAATTTATCGTCCTTTCAGGGTTAATCTTAGTTTTGTAAGCTAAAAATTAATTAATGCGCATATATTATTATTAAAATGTAAACAGGCACAGTATTACACTATACAGGTAATCCTTACTGTTCTGATAATATATAATAAAGGTTTATATAAATATACTTTTTGTTCTACTATGGCGACCTTCTTTAAACAGAATTATTCATAAATAAATATAAACGCCATTAGTTATTAACTTTGAACTAGTATTGAACCGCTTATTCAGTATTAACTATGGAAATGGTCGCACCATGTCTGGTGCCTCGACCTCTATAGAACTTGAAGCCAACATGGCAAGTATGAACAGACCTAACTAATGCTTTAGCAACACCCTGTAACTTAAGGCCAACACGGCAAGTATGAACAGACCTAAACTAACGCTCTAGCAAACATCCTGCAACGGGAGAAGAAAAATTTCAATTTGTGGCAAGTTTCAGACAAACTCGATAGGTCTGTATGTATATATTTAGTATAACCAGTTTAATAAAACCCATCGCTGTTTTATTGAGAAATCGCAGAAAAACTGAAAAACTGCCCAGTAAACTGATTTTCTTCATACTCGGAATTTGGCAACATATTTAATTATGATTAATATTATAAAATGGATAATAGATTGTATAGTAAACTAAAATAACACTTTAGAGGAGTGCATAACCCTCGCCCCTTCCCCAAAACCGCATCTTAAATTAATTTCCCCAGAGAAATATTCAAAATAAAAGCAATGTAGCTCTTTGCAGTGTAACTGATAACCCAAGTTTAAATAAAATGTTTCAGCCGTTTTCGAGAAAAAAATCATAAAAAACTGAAAAATCCATTCAGTAAAGTGCTTTACTTCTGGTTGATTGATTTTAACCAAAACCTTATCAGGTCAGGACTTCTGGCATAACTTAAACGAAATTTGAACTTTGAACTTTTTGCGATTTTTCGTTTTTGAATTTTTCTGATTAGACACGCACATACACACCAATTTCTAAAAACCACTTCATCAGAGGACTTTAAAAGATGTTTTTCTGGTGAAAACTCGATATGGAAAATTTGACATGATTGCAATAGTTCCTCTTACAGCAATAAGAGAAAGTAAACAAGAAATATATATATATATATATACAAGAAAAGGTAAAGAACTCTTGTCTTAGTTAGTGTGTCCGTCTAGAGGAGGAGATATCCAAGTCTAAGCCAGTAAGCACTCAGTGAACTAGATATCTAGTTAAGATATGAATCTTTAAACATTCTAGGTCAACCGTAAGGATTTACCCCCCCTTTATACTTCACTGGCATGCAGATAATTGAGGTCACTCTCCTGCTGGCTTAATCCATTTTAGAAAGGGTTACTAACTAACAAGAAGATGGCTGGGGTTCCGTGTAACCCAGAGGTCATCTTGATTAGAGACCATATAATGCTTATTCCAAGCAATATCTAAATGATGATGCCAGTTTATTTGTAATCTGCTACTTTTAGAATTTAAATAAAATTTCTGAGAAGAGGACAAATATCACTTTTATAAGGGTTCTTTATTTTTTACAGGAATTAGGATAATCAAGGGAGTACTCCTTTTTATTGGATTTATTAGACAGATAGGTTACTTCTTAGTTTCTTTGGCTTTTGTGAAGTGAACTAAATAAATATTAAGTTTTAGAATGTCGATGTTTTGATACGAGTATAAAATGGTGTGAAACTTTCACAGAACGTTCTCTTCCACTTTTTATTCAAACATTTTCTTAAAAGTAGGAATTTTCACTAAATACTTGTTTCTCTTGACTCCTACCAGGTGGTGGAACCATAAGTTGTACTGAAATGATGTTTTCGACGGATGTAAAAGATCTTAACCTCCCTCCACAACCCACCGAATAGTAATTCTTATGAAAAAAATAGATATATGTATTAAGTATATGCGATAGGTATTTTTATATAAACAAAGTATATACAAAGTTTAAGGAAAATCTTTCAAACCGTTTTCCCGGGAGAACCGCGTAAAATTCTAGAAACCTTCTCTGTAATTACGTAATTCAACTATACAGTAACATATGGTATTGTAGAACCGCACAGAGTTTTGAAATGGCATTTTAAGAACATCAGCTTGTGATCATCACTCACTTAGGACCTTCCAAAAATTAGTTTTCCCACAAAAATGTTTTTAAAAAAAGTACCTGGATTATCTATGTGTACAGTGTAAGGAATTTAATGAAACTCGATGGAGCCACAACATTCCAGAAAATCACAAAAAATTAAAATCTAGTGTGAAAACCTCGCACGACTTTCTGTTGCTGCAACTTACATAGTTATTAATTGGCAAACTTTCTTGAATGTTTAATAGTCTTCAACATTTTTTGAGGGAAGCAGCTCCCCTGGCACGGCTCTAAAATCAATTATTCCAGAAAAAGTTTCAAACAAAAGTGATAGATTGGTGCAGTTGGTGTCTAATGAAACACATTGGTGTCTTCTTAGAGAACATTGCAGAAAACTAAAAAAAAAAACTCTTCAGTAAAGACGTACTTCCGGTCAACTGATTTTCTTCAAATTCAGTATTTTTGGCAATACATAAAATTATTATTATTTTATATATATATATTTTTTTATATATATATATTTGAAATGTAGACGTGTGGGAGATATCACTCATTGGTGACTCTCCATGTGAGTTGTTATTTACTCACCTCCAACGTCGAGTAAGTCGCGAAGCCAGCGCCGCTTCAGACGTCGAATCGGGTCGTCAGGAAGGGATGAAGATGGAAGGTGATGAATTAGAGGATTAGGATGTTCAGAGAGGCGGGAATGAAACTTTTTATAGCGAGCTGTAATTAAGTCTGTAAAGAAATGTATATTGAGATCATTGTGGATAGTTTTGTTGGAGACATAGTATGGAGCATTAGTTATGCGGCGAAGAATTTTTGATTGAAGTGACTGAAAAGAGAGAGAGAGAGAGAGAGAGATTAGGGAAGGGAATAGCTAAGTGGTTAGCGTAACTGCACCCCACGCGGAGGTCCCGGGTTCGAGTCCAGCTGGGCTATCCTTAGATTTTTTCTTCCTAGGAGCCTCTACAGCTCACAGTCCGGTGATGGACAGTGTTGTCTGCGACGAAAGAACACTGTCTGGAGGCCGGCAGTGCACTAAGAAGGCTCCAGGCGCCAATGACCATAGATGTTGATGCGTCTTAAATTAAAAAAAAAAAAGTGACTGAAGACGGTAGATGTTGGAATGCTTGGCTGACCCCCACAGTTCGAGTCCGTAAGTCCAAATCGGTTTGAGTAATGTGTTGTATAAAAGTACTTTGTTGTTCAATGTCAGTTTTGATCGTCTGTCAAGCAGTCGGGCTAAAGGTAAAATGGTTTCCTTATTTTTTGCTGTTTCGTCTTGTGGGAGGATTTCAAGTTAGACGCTTGTCAATGTACATTCCCAGGTAACGTACAGTGTCCGCGCAAGGGAGTGCAATATGATTTAAATACACTGCAGAGCAGGTGAATGCAATTCGACGAAGTGTGAATGTAATTTGTTGGCATTTCTGGACATTTACTTTCATTTTCCACTGAACAAACCCTTGTTCGAGAGAATTCAGATGTTGTTGCAGAATACGAGTTGATTGCACCGGGCCAGAGCGAGGGTAGAGAATGGCGATGTCGTCTGTGTAAGTGAATATATGATTAATTATATTATTTTATAGAGTCGTGTAATAAATTGTAATGGCACTTTAGAGGAAAGCATAAACTCTCCTCTTCTCGAAACCATCTTTAAATGTATTTACTCGGAAAATTATTTCAAACAAAAGTGATAGTCTGTGTATGGGTTAGTATAATATATGCGTCGGTGTTTTTATGGATAAAATCACAGATACGTAACTGAAAAACCTTTCTAGGAAAGCCGTAATCTAGACTATTCACATGAAAGCATCGCATAATAACTTGAATTGGCTCTTTAGAGGAAAACGTAAGCCGCCTTTCGCGCAAAGAAAATTGTTCGAATTTTTTAAGAAAATTGCAAAAAAGAAAAATCCCTGTCGCATATTTGGTGATGGATTTTTGCCCGAAAACGTCCTGTTAGATGCGCTTGCAGTATCTAAACAGAATACCAAGTTTAATTATCCCTAATTTTTCGTTCTTGAGATATTTTGTACACACACACACACACACACTAAGAGTAAAAGAAAGCAAAAAAAGGCTGGTGTGAAACACTCACACAACTTTCTCTTACTGCAGTTAATAGAGTTGCGATTGACAAATTTTCTTCCAACTTATAATTTTTATTAAATATCTGGGATGGGTCCGCAATGCAGCATAACATCCGGTATTTTATCCGGCGTAGCATGCATATTCCTTTTATGACCGGTTTCGGATTTTCATCCATAATTTTCGTCCATTTATAATTTTTACTGAATAATTGCCAGTCTTCAAGTTTATATCAATTTGAGAATCTAAACTTAATAGAGTGACTTTTTTTGTGGAAACTATACCCTCCTCCTCACCTTCAAATCTTTTTTAAACCGATCAGGAACAAAACCACTATAACGCAATGCATAGTATGACGGATAAAACACCGGATATAACCCCTTCTCTCTCCCAAAAACCACTTTATATGAATTTTACGGGCGTAATGTTTCAAATAAAAGTTATACCTTTTTTGTATGTGTAGTCGATATACTAAGTTTAAAGAAAATGTTGAAGTCATTTTCAAGAAAATCTTAGAAAACTGCAAAAAAATTTCTAACTCGAAATGCTTGCAATGTATTAATTCTCTCTAATATTAGTTAAATGATACAATTATAAAAACTTATTTGCAAATTGAAATAGCAATAGTAGTGGAAAACATAACCTCACATCTCCACCATAGCCCTCTCAAAGGAATTTTCCCAGAGAAATGTTGCAAATAAAAATTGAAACTCATTGTATGTTACTTAGCTTAAAGAAAATCGTTGGAGCTATTTTTGAGAAAATCGCATAAAACTGAAGAATTCATTCAGTAATGTATTCACGTCAGATTGAGGTATTGTTTTGCCGGGTAAGTTCCTGTCAGATCCCAAAATGGTGATACCCAAATGGAATATCAAGTATGAAAGTTCTGCGATTTTTTGTTTTTGAGCTGTGCTGTTCACACACACACACACACACACACACACACACACACACACAATTTTCTCAAAAACCACTTTTTTGGACTCAGGAGACCTAGAAATGTGTATTTCCGGTAAAAACTGGATATCGAAAATTTCCACGATGACAATAATTCTTGTGACAGCGTTTACATGAAGTAAAAAGGATTGAGTATAGTTGGACTTCCTGTGTTGTTAAATTTTGACTAAAATGTTAGTGCTGGATGTCGCAAGTTTGATGTTCCAGTTATTTATCTTTGTTATTGCCTTTGATATTTTGTTCCCACAAATAGAGATCATTCGCTAAAAACAACCTGAAAACATATATTTTCGGCAATAAGTGAAAACATTATATACCGGGATCTTCAACTTTGAAAATTTTGGCAAGTTGGCAGTGCAATTCTCTTACAGCCGTAGAGAAAGTAAAAAATAAAAAGTAGAGAGAATGGGTAAAATAAGAAGTACACGATGTTAACATAGTTTGAAGTAGTAAGGTTACTTTCAGAACTATATTCTTGCCGCTGCCTCTTTAACAGAATACAGCACACACAGACTAGTATGTACTTACTTACTAGATAGTAGGATAGAGAGAACCGACCCTTACACTACTACTGTATCTAGAAGGTTGAGAAGGAAGAACGTGTGTATATGTGTGCCGCCAATGGTATACTTCAATAAATAAACATATGGCCAGCAATAAACTAGGGTCACCGCCTCCTATATCTTCTCCCCGGCCGCCTCTCCATCGTCATCACCATCATCATCATCACTTACAATTTCCATCTTATTTAGTTCTTCGTCTCTCTCCCACACACACTCTCTCTCTCTCTCACTCTCTCTCTTTCTTTTCCTCTCAGTTCACCTTGTTTCTTTATACATATATACATTACATACATCCATACTCCCTTAACACCTAATTTATATTCATTTATTTACTTTCCTACTAGACGTATATATTTCTTGGCCTAGATAGTTTCTTAATTTTTTATGTACCCTGAGTGTATACACGACCCTCATGTATGTATCTATCTCCATTTCATCACCCTCCCCAACTATTTATGTCAATAGTAATTTTCGAATCTACTATTTGTTTACTAGAAAAAAGTAATTAAATATTGAGCACCTTGTAAACATGTTACTATTTTAGGATTTATTGGACAACACATTGTGAAAAACAACAATACTTTAGCTACGTTAGTCGCGAACACAAAGAATAAGGAAATTCGCCCATTTGATAAATACTACTGCCTCTTAAGATAGAGATAACCACACCTATATATATATATAATAACTAATTAATTTTAAAGTTTAAAGAACATTTGTCAGTTATATGTTGAGAGGAGTAAGAGAAAGTAGTGTGAGTGTTTCACAACAACATTTTTTTTGTTTTTTCTGTTCAGATTCCACTTTTTTGGTCCCTTGTCCGGCAGCAGAGTTCATGCGATCTCGTCCGCTTGCTTCTGCGCACGTCCGGGGCTTGGCCTACGTCTTGTAATTTTATTGCAATGATATATAAATATATGCAGATAATGTCTTACTGTCATTAACCGACAATCTTCAAAACTCATACTAACCATAGAAATGCTTATAATTATGCTATTTAGAGAAATGAATTTTTTTATTATTATTATTATTATATGGTTAATTTGCAGCTTTATTAATTAGATTTCTCAGGTTTTTTGTTGTTTTCTTTTGTTTTTGTTTTGGAGGGAAGAATTTTCTCGAATAAGGCTCCATTAGTTTTTTTCCGTGGTAGCCCGATTCTTCTTGTGGTCATTGACCGGTTTCGGGAGTTCGCCCATCATCAGGACATAGACTTGCACAGAGCAATTAGTGTGTCAACTAAATTTGCTATGTTATTACACTGTTTTGACAAAAACATTCTGTTGATGGGCGAACGCCCTAAACAAGTGGATGCCAAGTTGGCAGAAAAAAATTGGAGAACAAAGGTGGACAAAATTTGGATTGGTGGGCAAAATTTGGAGAAAAAAAAGCAGGCTATCACGGAAAATATCTCCGATGCTTTCCATCTATGCGGAACCAACCACAACAACTCCGTTAGTTTTCTTTAAACTTGGAATGCCAAGTACATGGATATAAATCTAGGGAAAAATCTATATAATTTTGGCACTTCCCGCTTTCCCGTCTCCCACAAATAATCAATCTTTTTCTTCGATTTGTAAATTCCATTTTTAAGTCCACATGACTGTGACTTCCTGTCCTAGAATTCTTTGAACTTTGAAATTTTTTGTTTAAAGTTTCATTTACCAAAACTACCATAAGTTAACTAAAGCTGACTTTGTAATCTAGAAGAGGTGTGTTTATAGTATATTTTCCCAAATGCTTCCCTTCCGTATGTCAGTGCCACCAATTATAACCGTTTTACTTTTATCGATAATAACATTTTTCTCATAGGTAAACTTTTACTATTATTTTTTTTCTTTTTTTCTCACGAATCTTGGTTCTAAATTTTTCCATTCATTATTTCCCCCTGACCCAGTAAGTTTGTGTGTTATGAAATGGAAAGTCTAACCCTTTTTATTTCTTGAAACAGAGAGGGGCACAAATACAGTACGCTCTCTTTTTTTCCAGGTAAGAAAGTAGTTTTTTTCTATATGATCAAACACTTTGATCGGAAACACTGCTCTATCCACCCTTCTGTTCCCATTTCCCCCCGTTCTCTTCTCTAATGGATGATAAATGTATATGTGTACTATATATATATATATATATATTGTGCCAATAATACTTTCTGAATAGACCCGATACGTGTATATATATATGATGTGTGTATAAAAGTGTTAGTATGTGAAATCCAATGAACCATTAACATAGGTAACTCCAAGTACTGAAGCTGCGCATGCTCTATATCTTTTTTTTTTTGTAACATTAACCCAATAAATCCTGGTTCCTCCTAGAATTCTTCTCAACCCTTTTATTGCTATTTATTCCCTTGAAAAAACTATATATATATATAAATAAACAGATGCTCTGTTCGCTTTGTTATAAGCACTCATTTGACATAACCCCGTCCTATTGTCTACCCAGTTCATGTCTATTCTTTGTACTGACGTAACTCTTTTTTCTTTTTAATAAAAAAAATCGAAAAAGAATGTACGGGTGTGCAGTGCAATACATAACCCTTTTCCTAGTATACGATGACGTCGAACGAGTAGAGTTGAGCAATAAATTTCCGTGTACATATAACGGTACCAAACAAAACAAAACCAAAACATTGTAAAGAGATGTTTGTACTAAAAAAATAGAAAATAAAAAATACTTACACGAATTTTATGACGTCAAACTGGGGTTCGTACAAACAATGACAACAACAGTTGACGTAACAACATTACATTGAACCAATAAAAACTTTTTGTTGAAAAAATAAATAAATAAAAACATATGTACTAGCCGTGTGTACTAAAGATTTAATAGTGCAACCAGCTTTTCTATGATGTACAAGTTTTGGACATATCTTGACTTTGCGTTCTAATTCTGATTCAATCCAATAACAAGAAACTTTACAAGAAAGAAAACTACCCCTGGTACATATACTGTACAACCAAACAATCTAACCTCAACCGAGTATAAAAAAAAAAAAAAAATCTGGTGTGAAACACTCGCATGATTTTATGTTAGTGGAATTTACGGAAATGGCAAAATTTCTCCCCACTTACAATTCTTACGAGATGTTTAGTTCAATGAAACCTGTCGGTGTTTTTGTGGAGAAAATCACAAAAAACTGAAAAACCTGTCCAGAGAAGCAGAAAAGTCGTACTTCCGGTCAACCAACATTTTTCAAGCTCTGAATTCAGGCAACATTTTTAATTCTAATAATATTATATAGATAATAGAATGATAAAATAAACTGAAATAAAACTTTAAAGGAAAACATAAACCCCCACTTCCGCCACTAAAATCCGTTTTAAATGAATTTTTCCGGAAAAATGTTTCCAAATAAAAGTTGTAGCTGTTTGTGTGTGTGGATAATAGTCTAAGTTTAAAGAAAATTGTTGGACGGATTTTCATGAAAATTGCAAAAAACCGAAAAAACAAAACACATGCCAACACATTTTCGTGGGAAACTTGATTTTTTTGTGTAGTTGTGTGGGAATAATAGCGTTTAACTTTCCACAGTACAATGTGTGGTTCTGTGACACCTGTATAATATTAATATATATTAGAGGCATTGGTAGAATTTCAGATTTGAAGAAAATCGGTTAAACGGAAGTTAAGATTTTATAGAAAGCTTATTCTGTTTTTAGTTTTCTCAAAAATGGCCATAACGATTTAAAGTTGATAGACTAACTGCAGATATATGGACCTATCACTTTTTGTTTTTTTGCAGGTTCTCAGGAATCTTGAGACGTTAAAATTCAAATATGTATGTATGTTCAATATTATTTGGTGCTCTCTAGAATGGCTACCTGGGGTAGGCTGGCACTTGTCTCCCCACCACCGTGTTAGGACAAATGAGCAAACTTTGAAATTTAAAGAAAATTTGTCACCTTATATATAATTGTATTTACAGGAATAAGAGAAAGTCGTGTGAGTGTTTCTAACCACATTTTCTTACTTTCTATTCGGATATCAATTGTTCGTAATCAAGAGAAAACCAAACATCTGTTTCCGGTGAATATTCTGAATTTTGAATGTCGAAATACTCTTAATTTAATTTATTTAGTTTCAGTGAAATTTATTATGTAAATATTAAATTTTAATTAGTTGATTATTTGGATTTAATTAAATTCTTCACATAGAATTGCACAATAATTATTTAAGAGTTTGTTAAAACAGTTTGTTAGTTTGTGTAAGTCGTTTGCGTTTGTGTGACAGTAAAAGGGTCTCCATTACAAATATAAAGGGAGCTTTGCGGTGCCCTTAAGTAAAACTCATAGGGACAGTATTTGGTGTGCTAGGATGTGCGGGGGTGTAATTCACCCCCTATCCCAGACTAGTATGACGTACCCAAAGGGGCGGTCGTCCTAAGAGTTTGCACGTGTACTTGTGGACCACTGCTGTACAGAATCTTGTGGTTTGGACCTCACTCCAAATTTCACTTTCTCTCCGTAGGACCCTTCCTGCTCTCTTAGAATGTGTTGTGTGTCTCTCTCTCTGTCTGTGTAACGGACTCCCTAAGACTTTCTCCTTACTGGGCACCTCTACTCTACTGAACACGTTAAAGTTTGCTTTCAGCATTTTCCATGGTGTTGCCAGTTTTAGCTGTGTGCTGGTATCGTGGGAGTCCAAAAACCCCTTTCCCAATTTCCACTTCTAAAACATTAAGAACAGGAAGAATGGGTGTATATATACATATGTGTGTGTGTGTGTGTGTGTGTGTGTGTGTGTGTGTGTGTGTGAGTGCGTGCAGTAAATGCCCAGCCGTCTTCAAACTGTTCACCTTCTCGTCCTTCGCCTTACTCCTCCCTAAATTCTCTTGCTGCTTATAGCGTATTTCCGGTGAGAAGGCCATGGGACAAGGATTGTGTTTTGGTTAAGGGTGACTACTGGGTAAGTTTGTAGTGTAGTCTCTCTCTCTCGGAAGTAGAGTATACAGGGGAGTACGCCTTATCGTTAAACCCCTAATTTATAGTAATGACACTTTTCAAATATCGCTAAGGGTGGTGAAATTGCAGTCACTGTTTTAGTAAATGTGCCAGAGGCGATGCCATTATACACAGGGACAGCTTGTTTGGGGGGAAAATGGAAAAAGTGTGACGCTTTTCCTTCTTTGTTTAAACTACTAGTTTATTGAAATTATCTTTCATAGAATTTTTATAGCTTTGTAACAGCATTTTAATTATTTATTTTCAACTAATTGACCACTGTATTATAATTTTGATCACTGTATTAATAAAAATATATTGTGAACACTTTAGCGACTTTTAAAAAACTCAATTTTTCTATACAGTTAGTACACCCAGTTTAATGAAAATCGTTGGAGCCTTTTTTGAGGGGAAAATTGCCAAAAAACAGGGGAAAAGAAAATTTAATAAAGAAATATTTTTATGTCCGGCAAAAATTTAATTTACAAACTTTGCCAAATTTGTCAACAGCGTTTAAATAAATGTTTATTACTGTTAATTGAAAGTTAATTAACATTTAATTTAACATTAAATTTTAAACATCCTACCAGATTGTGAAATCCATTTATTGGCATCATTATGGATGGAATGTTCATCTCTCCTAAGTAATTACCTAAAAATCAAGTTTTCAGGAAACTGTCTTTGTAAAAGTTTTCCAGCAACTTGCACCTTAAAGAAAAATTCATTCTGTACAATTACAATTTTTGTTATACTCGACTTTCTTCAAGCTAAGTATATTTTGTTCACTTTTATATAATTATTACAGATGCACACAGTTTAAAGCACCCTAATAGAAGATCATTATATTTTACTTTTTAATTCAAAAGACGGATCAGTGATCCAGTTTACAAGTTTAAACTTAAAAATATATAAATTATATATAAAAAAAAAAAAAACTTTTCACAATATAAACTATAAAAAATACACACGAACTATATAAAAACAAGAAATAGTTGAGATTTTATTCTAATTATTTATACTTATTGTCTAATATCTAATTAATCAAGAGTATAATATACTTTTAGCTTTATTAACCAATTCTGGTATGCCCGTATTAAACATATCCAAGTCAGTCTGGCTGGCTGCCCGCATCATCCGATAAATAGAGGAATGGAAGATAATACTTGCAGTAAGACTTGGAAATAATTATACTTGCAGTAAGGTATATTAAAGGAAAAGAATTCCTTGTAGAGTGAGAAGGGATATTTAAAGAGATTAAAGAAAGAAGGTGAGGACTGTCTATTTGAGATTGGAGAAGTTTACATAGGAAAGAGAGATCATAATAATCTCTCCTGCTGACAGGAGGAATATTGAGAGATAGCTGAAAAATCCGAATAGATAGTGTTTTCTTTAGGAATCTTTAAACGAAAAACCAACCACCGAAGTAACTTGTTTTGAATAGACTTAATAGTAGCCCTATGTACTTTGCAAAATGGACTCCAAATTATAGTTTATTATAGTTGGGTTTATTTTAGTTTATTATACAATTCTATCATTTAAATAATATTAATTAGAATTAAATATGTTGTCAAAATTTTGAGTTTGAAGAAAATCGGTTAACCGGAAGTGCGTTTTTACTGAAGTTGTTTCAATTTTTTACAATTTTATCCATAAAATCACTGACGACGGATTTCATTAAATTGTTACACTGACTATGAATATAAAGACCAATGGAAGTTTTCCCCGAGAAAGTTCATTTAAAGAAGTTTTGAGTGGAGGGGGAAGTGTATGGTTTCTTCAAAAAAAGTCATTATATTGAGTTTAGATTCTCCACTCGCTATAAAATTGAAGACACTGTAAACATTTAGTACAAATTATAAGTTTGAAGACAATTTGTCACGCAGAAAGAGAAAGTCCTGTGAGTGTTTCCCAGAATTTTTCATTTATTATCCTGATTGCCAGGCTCGGACAGAACACAGACTAAATTCCATACGATTCGTGTTTGTTTGGAAGTTCAGCTCGCAAAGTACATTGTAAATGCTACTCTGCTGATACGAATCACGTACTTATCCAATGAACACTGTAATGTTAACTAGGAACCTGGAAGGTTTAAATGATCTGTCATAACATTAATACAGCAATAAAGGCATCATTGGCTTTATAATAGTCATTTAAATCAAAGCTAAATCACTATTAATTACTGTAATTATTAATTAGTAAATTAGTTTTATTTTTTAATTAGTTGATATTGTTTATTTCTTCAAGATATTTAAATTTATGTTTTTTTATGTCATAAAGTTTTTTTACATTTTTTTCTTGTAAAACTGTGACAAATGATTTTTTGTGGAAATGCATTTTCAGATCTACGTATATATGAAAGTGTTTTGTTTTTAAAGTTTAATATGAACTTTTAAGCTTAGAGAATATTTGTTGCAGGAAGTGTCTAGCCAAGCTTACTACGACGTACTAGCGGGAAGAAAGCAAAAGGAAGTAACTTCTAGAAAGACTGGGTGGAAGAGTGGAGAAGCAGTGTTGGTCAGAGGGTTGAAGGTAAGAGAGACTATGAGTACAGAGTAAGAGAGTAAGTTTGAGTGAAAGAGAGAGAGGGATTGAAGACTCTATATATAACTCTTAGTGAGTAAGACTGGCGAAGCAAAAAGGGCGCCTTCTACGACCGTCACAGTTCAAGGGACACAACACTGAAGCAGAAGCGAAAGAGAGAGAAGGCTGTTTAATTGGGCCCGGGGACCCTTCGCCGGCTCTCTCTTATTGATTTCTAGTTTGGAGAATGAGACTGTACAGGCATGGGGGGAGAGTGGACAAGGAGTGTGAGCAAGACGGTGAATTGGGGAAATGTGATGGGAAAGAGTGAGACAGAACTATATGAACATTAAGGGAGAAGGGCCGACAGTGTTGGCGGGGGACGGACGGCGGTAAAGCTAGGTGGAGGCCGCTCTTGGGTCTGGTATGGCCATTAGAGGGTCGAGGGTTCTTTCATTTGCATAATGCAGGGTCCGAGCTTGGGCTGTCTGTCCCCCTATTTTCCTTTCTTCCATCTTCTTCTTTCTTCTCCGGCCTCATATCTCTCCCTCTCTCTCCATCACTTCTTCCTTGTCGTACTCTGTTCTCAAACTGTACTCTGACAATGTACATGGGCACGCTCCTCTCTCACTCTTTCTGTTGCCTACTCCACCTTCATCACTCACCTTCCCCATCCCCGGTGGGGAAGACATTTACCACCCCCTACTTTGGAACACCCCCAGCACAACATGGCCGGCAATATAACAGCTGACCAGTTCATCTTTAAATAGCCTCTCTTCCCGTATTCTCCAACCAACGTTGTTCAAATAATAATAATATTTTATTTTTAATGCAACGCTGCACAGCGACATTGATTAAACATTAAACTTTAAATGATCGATATCAAGTTCAGTTTTCCGGTCTATATATACGTATAGTTTTCATGACTCTAAGGATTTTACATTATGGGTAATTGTTAATGAAAACATTGTCCGCGTGTACGCGGACAGGATGTACA
Source organism: Triatoma infestans (assembly GCA_011037195.1). NCBI lineage: Eukaryota > Metazoa > Arthropoda > Insecta > Hemiptera > Reduviidae > Triatoma > Triatoma infestans. The sequence goes on along the minus strand of JAAEAF010003238.1, from coordinate 21,368 downwards.
CTACTGTGAACTTGATGTTTTGCCGTACACTCTAATTGGCGATCATGAACAATTCCATTAACCATCCATAATATTTGTTTATCAGTAAGACGAATATGCAAATGTTGTAAAATAAAAACTAATTTCTTCTTCTTACCGCTGTTTAGGATTCAATTTTTTTGCCTTCTTCAGGTTTTTTGGTCTCAACTGTTGCTTCAACATGTTCCAAACAATCAATTCTCAACTGTTGAACAGTAAAGAAAGAGATAGCTCGACTATTAAATTTACAAATTCATTGGATTTGTTTTACCCAGAAGAAGGCAATAAATTTTTATCCGAAATGTCGATAAGAACGAGTAATTTTCTCGGCCACACTTGTACCTGGTCAAATTTGTTCAATTAGCCACAAAATTGGTACTTCATACTAAACGTTAGATCACTTAATTTAGAAAGTGAAATGTAAAATCTTACATTCTCTTGTTCCTGTTAAGAGAAAGTATTAGAATTCGGGTGAAATTTTCATGGAAATAATGCTTTAAGGTTTCCTGAGGTTGGAAAAAGTTTTTCTTTTTGTGTAATATCTGAGTGACTGCTGGAATTTTAAACTTGAAGAAAATCTGGTCAACTAGAAAGTCAAACTTTACAGAAAAGTTCTGAAGGATTTGTGATATTAGATTTCAAGTTTTATTGGGGTTGGATTTAGGCGCAGTCTTCTGGACTATAATGTAATCACCTTTAAATACTATCAGCTTTTTGCAAATTGAGAATCAATTTGTATTTTCACAATTTACTTTATTTAAGTTAAAGACAATTAAATATTTAGTAAAAATCACAGATTTGAAAAAAGTGGACTTTCAATAATTAAAGTTGTTTGATTGTTAAACACCAGATTATTATTATTATGTCATAGGATAGTTGGATGAACTGCAATGCTAAATAAATGTTTTCCGAGCTAGTGTCGGAAACTCATCATTTTGTGGACGTGGTCGAATTTCTGGGCGTTTACAAATCTTGAAAATATATCTTGATAAATATTGTGAAATCACAATAGAATTGCACAAAGCAAAAATCAATTTGTATGTTCCAGTAATTGTTTTATTAATTTATATTCGTACAGATCGTTCACTGATTTTTTTTTCATTTCATCCCTAGGATACCACAATCTCGTAAATATTCTATGAGAATTTGTAGTTAAGCAAATTAATATCACAATGGAATGTTTGATGACGTTTTACTTATTTATTAAAAAAAAAATCTCCTTTGTTGAAGGCGGTGAGAATACTTTGAAATGTTAAAATATCTAATCCCGATGAAATCTTAGTTTTCTAAAATTTGTTACGAGTGCAATACTTTCTCTAGAAGGGAATAGCTAAGTGGTTAACGTACTGGATCCCTCGCGGAGGACCCGGGTTCGAGTCCATCTATGCTGCCCTTAGATTTTTTCTACAGCTCACAGTCCAGTGATGGACAGTGTTCTCTGTAACGAGAGAACAATGTCCGGAGGCCGGCAGTGTACTGAGAAGGCTCCGGGCGCCAATGACCAAAGATGTTGACGCGCCTTAAATTAAAAAAAAATAATAATAAAAAATACTTTCTCTAAAAAAAGAAAAAAAGAGAATCGCATCTTAATAGTTACATAATAATTGTGACGTCATTAAAAACAAAATCAGATCAATCTTTTAACATACTTTATGTAAGTTGTAACTATCTAAACATTGCTTCTTGTCTCTCTCTATCACTCTATCTCTCTCTCTCATTATTGCATGAACTCTTGCATAAAGTTTTTTTGAATTATGTAATATTTATTTACTTTTAAGAAGTAATTATTTATATCTTATATAATTTGTTGTTATTATTGCACCTATAAATTTAATAGAAAAATAATCTGGTGTGAAACACTCACACGACTTTCTCTTACTGCGATTTACACACTTATAATTGACGAATTCTCTTCAAAAATATAATTCTTACTAGATGTTTCAGCTTTTTTTTTTGTTTCAGCATTTTTTTTCCAGAGAAATGTTACAAATAAAAATGATAGATTTATATCATTGTAGTTAGTATTCCAAGTTTAAAGGAAATCGTTATCGTAGTTTTCGAGGAAAAAAAAAATAATCAAAAACCTATTCTGAAAATCGCATTTCCGGTTAACCAATTCTGTTCAAATTCTCTTCAAGATACATTAATGGGAGAATCTAAACTGTATAAAAACTACTTTTCTTAGGAAAGTATAACCTTACTCCTCGCTCTATAATCTCTCTTAACTGAACCTCTATTCACAAAAAAACAAAAAAAAAACTTTTTAGTAAAAAGGCACTTCCGGTAAACCAATTTTCTTCAAACTTGGAATTTTGAAATCACATTTCATTGTAATTAATATTATATAGTTGATAGAATGATATAATAAACGGAAATATTTTGGAGGAAAACACTCCCCCTTAATCCCTCTTGGAATGATTTTTTTTCGGAAAAATGTTTCAAACACAAGTCCTTATATGCGAAGTTTCAAGATTAAAGAAAATCGTTGGAGCCGTTTTTCAAGAAAATCGCATTAAACTGAAAAATCCATTCACTAAAGTGTCACTTTCTATTGGCCGATATTGATCAAAACCTTATCATCGGTTCCTATTAAATATCCGCACTTAAACTAAATATCAAGTAAGGAACTTTCTGCGATTTTCCGTTATTGTGTTACGCTGACCTAACTTCTACACATACACACACCTAATTTCTAAATACCACGTTTTCGTACTTAGGGTACTTCGAAACGTGTGTATACGGTGGAAATTAGCTGTCGAAAATTTGACACAATCGCAAGCAGTAAGAGAAAAGTAATTAAACCATTGACAAAGAGATAAGTGGAGATTTTTGTTAGATTTATTTGGTGAGTTTAGATTATCTTAATCTTATTATTTATAAACGAATGAACTTCCAGCTGACGTTGTCTACCATGCTGAAATGGTTTTTGTTCATTAACATGATGTTATATGAAATGTTTTGTATTCATTTTCCAGAGAAATTGATTTCTGCGATATCTTGGAGGGTTTAAAGTTTTTTTAAAAATGCTACTTCAGTACGATGTATGGTTCCATCATCTATATGATATGAACATTATTCAATTATTTCTTAAAGAATTCCAAGTTTAAAGGAAAATTAATTAACAGGTGCACAATGACATATATTGTAGAAAGCGTCAATAATATTGAACGTAAACATTTTAATATTAACGTCTCAGATACCTTAGAACCACCTAAACACAATTTTTTTTCAGAGAAATATTACAAATAAAAGTGATAGATTTATCTCAATGTCGTTAGTATTCCAAGTTTATAGGAAATCATTATCGTAGTTTTCGAGAAAATCCCCCCCCCCCCAAATCAAAAACCTATTCTGCACAATTGCACTTCCGGTTAACTCATTTTCTTCAAATTTGGAATATTAGCAATGATTCTAATGTATAGCAATATTATATAGGTGGGAGAATCATACATAGTGCTAAAGTGATTCCTTTAAAGGTAAAATTGACGCTACTGTTCTCCCAGATCCTTCCACTAGTCCTATATTTTATTTAGACTTATGAATAATAATAAAATATTTTTCAGACATTTATTTTTTTCTTATTATTAAATGCGTGTGCCCAGGGGCCTGCTAGGATAACTAAAGTGAAACGCGTTATAGAATAATAATTGTTGAATATGTGTTTGGGTCGGCAATGCTGGATAAAATCACAAATATAAGATAATTACATAAAAACATGTCATTTATTATGAAAAGTTTCCTCCAACATTGAACTTCTTCGGGAGAGAATTAAAAGCTAATCAAAATCAAATTTTCAGTCACTTTGTCTTTGATTTTTTTTTAACAAAACGGAACTAACAGTCTTGTAAATTTTAAGAAATATTCAATGAGTAAAGTGACTATCGAAAATTTGTCATTTAAATATGTAAAAATTACAATTAGAGAAAGACTTGTTTAACATCAGATTTTTTACGTAACCTTTTGTAATACTTGGACTTTAAACAAAGTTATTTAATGCTATAGTAGAGTGTTTTAAAGGAGGTGGTCAAAAATCAATTTTCCCCGAATTAAAGTAATATAAAATTGTGTATACGAAGTTTAGAAAAAGAAAATGTCTTTAAGTGTGATAGACATATCTCCCAAGACTGGCTAACCGTAGGATATAGGGACCAATGGTGTGGGGAGAGATGGCTAATTTAGCATGATCAGTATTAAATAAGTATCAACGGTTACAAGTCTATAAGTAACAATCGCTAATTTAACTCGAGCTTTCTCGCCCAAGTGTACATGTAATCATCATCTTCCTTAGCTTATTTTTCTCTTTGCCTAGAAGATATAATACGCGGAAGCATAGTCAGTTCTAAAAATGAGATTTAGGATGTGATATCTAATAAGTGAATTTAAAGAAATGTTATGAGGTTATCCAGAGTTATAGAAAATATGAGGCTATAGGAGAGGGCAAATCTATAAAGGATTGTTAGTTTAAATTCTAATTAATCTGTTAGTAAGGTAACGTAAAGGAGATGCAGTGACGTACCTCGCATCCTACACTACCTACCTGTTAAGTTAGTGAAGGGGCAGTCTGAGTTTGGTGGAGTAGGCGCGGAGGGGGAGGATGAAGGGGAGCTTGGGCAACATTGAGTGTTACTAACTTTGTTAGATACTGAATATGTATAAGTTGTGAGAAGTGGAGATAGAAGAGGCGGCAGGCTGTTGGAGGTGGTAGGATTGGCCTCCGCCGCAGACATCATCTCTTCAGGGGATAGTGTTGTGCAACGCTGCTCCCCTTGGCCCATGCCCCACCCCGGCAGGGTCCTAGCTCTAGACCAAACTGGGCTCAACTGTAATACTACTTATTGAATATTAAATTGCATGCCCTGCTAATGGTTACTATATCTACAACCTCTCCCACCCTCTCCTTCTAGAGCTTGTACACCTAGACAGGTTCTCTTGCAGATTCTCCAGCCAAGGTGTATCCCTGTTAGTAAAAGGAATATATAGGCTCTCAGTCTCACACACAGTGAGATAGTGTATCCTATCTCAATTCAATAGAAAGGGTAAAAGGAGGTGAATAACGGGGTGGGGGGAATCATTGGCCGTTTTAGTAGAAGAAGGTCACTTAGCTGGAACAGAGAACTCTGGCTCACTCTCTCTCTCTCTCCAGCCAAATGCTATAGAGCTCCAGTGGAGATGGTCTACTAAAGGTAATATCTACACCATGGACAAGCAATATCTATTTGCTAATCTAAACCGCACAACTGCCTCCAGCGAGAGACGGCCCTCCTACCCATTATCTCTCTCTTTCTCTCAGTCTACCCATTCCCCCTGCTCCTCAAAACACTTATTATTGATCTTTACTAACAAACTTTCCACTCCACTTATATATCTTTGGTTTCTATTTCCCCCCTTCTCCATCATACCAATATGCAATCATTCATTTGTTGATAGAACCACGACAAATATTACGACAAAAAAACAAATCTGGTGTGAAACACTCTCATGACTCTCTTGTGTTACTTGCGATGCCAGGTAGAACTTGAAGTGAATACAGTGCAGTTCAGAAGAGGTGCCAATAGCATTGGCACAAACCCCAAAAATATTTGTAGTCTAACGTCATAGAATCCTTTAAAATCAATTTTGTCCTAACAATATCACAATATCACAAACTATTCTAACTAGAGAAAAAAAAGTCCTTGTCACGGTTTTTTTGAGAAAATTCAATTGGGTGAAGTTGCACTTCCGGTTAACCGTTTTCTTCAAATTAGAAATTCTAGCAATGTTCTGTATACCTTAATATTACATAGTTTGTACAACCATATATTGGACTGAACTGTTACTTTACAGGAATACTTACTTTATGTTGCTGTTTCCTTCCCAGAACTCCTTCTCCAAAAAATAATTTTTTTTTAGAAAAATGTTTTAAAATAAAAGTTTTTGGCATTTTATATGCGGAGATAGTATACTAAGAGTTAAAGAAAATAGTTGGAACCGATACATCTGTTGACGGATTTTGTATTTGAAACTTTCGTCTGTGATACACATGGCAGTGGCACCTTCGTTTTGTAATATTTGTTCAAACACACATAAACATTCAGCCCATTCGTTAAAAAGCTTCTTTTTTTTTTGTATCCAGGGGACCTCAGAAAATCTATTTATAGTATAAACTGAATTTCTAAAATTTGGCACAAATGCAATATTTGCTCTTATAAGTTATAAAAGAAAGTGACCAAAAAAAAAAAAATACTCTGAAATACTCATATGACTTAGTCTTATTGCAGCACTCTCACAGTTACAATAGACGTATAATATACTTTAGTAGAGTTGTACATTGATACTGATGTCAGAGTTTAACGACGAGCCTAACGCTATAGCTTTCCCAAAATCCGCCAAAAAAATGAATTTTTCTGGAAAAATGTTGAATAAATAAAAGTAACAGCCCGACATATTTGTGAGTGTGTGGTGAGCAGAGTTGTCAACCTAATGAAAATCTAGGGGAGGAGGGACAAGACCAATTTCTCTAAGAAGCCCTTATTAAGTAACCTTCTCTGATTTAAGTATATTTTCTAATTCTGCCAAATTATCCGTCTTCATTTTAATTGTTAATAATTTGCGCGTCATTTTTTTTCCCTGACCTAATCCAGCCTTTTCTCTAATCTAATATAGATCGTAGAATTTTCATTTTTACTTTCTCTTATTGCTGTGGGAGGAAGTATCAAGATTTTCGAAATTAAGTTCTTGACACTGGAAAAACCTTGTTTTCAGATCCCCTAGAATATAATAAAGATGTTTTTAGCTTATAGTCTTGTATTTGTATCTGTTTTGTGTGGACTAAATATCTCAAAAAAAGAAAAGAAAAAAACGAAATACAAACGTGAGGTACACTAACTGCAACATTTATAAGTTTTTTGTAATATTTACAACTACATAAATGAATATGTAACAAGTAAATAAGCTAGGAGGAGATATAAGCAATGACGTGATGGTCAGAATGGTAGTTATCCAGCGATAACTACTATTAGTTACATAGAAGATTGCGGGGCCAACAACGTTTCAATCATCTGCAGGATTGCCTGGAATTGGGATGGAGGAGAGGGTTTGGGCGAGAGGATTGGGATGAAGGTGGCGTTTTCCGTGGAATTTCTTGTACCGGAGCCTTGCTATATCGTGGACAAAAGGAATCTTCAGATCTGTGTGGATTGTGCGGCTGGAAACGTAATAAGGAGCATCGATTATACGTCGAAGTATTTTGGACTGCAGGTTTGTATTCTGGCGAGGTTGGTACGTTTTGTGGTTCCGTAGAATTCTAGTCCGTACGTCCGAAAGGTGCGAGTAGTGAAGTATAGAGTCGTCTTTTATTCTGTAGAGTGAATTTGGAGCGCTTGTCAAGGAGTCTAGTACATAGTCTGAAACAGTTGTTGAGGGAAGTCCGTTTAAGTCTAGTGTGTGGGTTCCAGGTTAGTCGCTTGTCTAGGTACACACCAAGATAACAAACGTGGTCTGGCAGTGGGATAGGAGTGCTGAATAGGTAAACTGGAGGAAGAACTTTTTTGTTTAAGGTGAACACAATATAATGGGATTTCTTAGATTTATAAATTAACATTTTTTATTCGTTTTGGTAAAAATTTTATTTTAAGAAGGGATTTTTAGGAAGTTAAACTGCCGTTCCAACTTTTGCTGGATGCTGACGTAGACGCTGCCAAAAAAAGATATATAAACTTGTACCCTACATTTATATGTAATCTTAAGACCAACTAATTGTTAAGTAAAAATGCAAGGTTTTTTTTTTGTTTTTTTTTACCAATGTTTTTGAAATAATTGGACTCTTACAAAGTTATATAATGTTACAGAGTGCTTTGAAGAAGTTGATAAACAAGTCATAACTGAAAAGGAAGTTACATGGAATAAGGTTATGTAGTGAATTGCTGTAGTTTATCTGGCTATTAGCTATGTTTAATTCATGGTTGCTTTACATCTACACCAGATGAATGGTATATTATCTTCTTTGTGTGTAAGTGTTGTCTGTATGCGAAATAGTTGTGGAATAAGTTGTGGTGACGTATGACCACGTGACCACAAACCTGAACTAATACACCCATGTTCACATAACCAATCCTCCCCCAAACGTTTCTCCCAACTTGTATATAATTTTTTTTTCAAACTTTACTTTAAACTGTTTTATTACTAACTTCAAAAATAATTAAAATTACTAATGCCACCCGAGCTTTTGTATATTACATAGGAAGTGTTCTTGATAGTAAGAGAAAATTGGAAGAGTCCATGGCTCCTAACCCTTAGTTCCATATACAAGTTACACTTGCTATAATCTTCTTTAGAGAGAAATTTTGAGAGAAGATCCCCAACCAAGGTAGGAAGGGTTTTTGGACGAAACAGAATTTAGAGGTTACTGATTCAATGTACACGGTTTTACGTATTTAGTATAGTGAGTAAGCCTAACTAGAGAGTGTGCAAGTATGAGCAAGCTTTGAGTGGGAGCAAAGGATTTTCTAGGAAACGGGGCGACGACCACGTCAAAACTCTTAACTGCCTTACCAGGCTATCCCAATTAGCGGTTATAGAACTGAGGCAGGGAGGGGACTTGGAGTAGTGGTAGGAAGGAGAGAGATAGAGAGAGTTCGACTGGGACTCTTCTGGGTTGTGTTGGTACCACTCTACAAGACACACACACACACACACACACACACACACACACACACACACACACACACTTGGGTTGCTCATGTCGGCGGTGGAGTAGTAGAGTAGCGTACTAAAGGAAGGGCTAACCGGATTACCAGATAGATGTCTCCCATCCGGACGTTTTCCTCTTCATGCTCTATACTCTCCACACCAGGACGACTTCATTCAATTATTTCTACCGTAGTTTCTCCATCATCAAGCCCAACTACCCATGGCTCTACATCTTTCTTAAATCGTCTTTATCTCTCTCTCTTGCTCTTCTTCTAGTTACCTTGCTATTCTAGCACCGACAAATCATCTTTCCATCGTTTCCAACCAAAAGCTTCCTCAAAAACCATTATTAATAACCACCTGGATTTTCTAAATACTATATCTAAACTAAAATATTTGTATAACGTTATTATTTTAATTAACTACAATTACTGAGTTTAAATTTTATTACTTTCACCTAATTGCATTCATGTTAGATTTTGGAAATTGAGTTATCACAGAAAATTTAAATTTTGTGGTTTTCTCAAAGCAGAGAGAAACGGTTTTAGAAATCGGTTTTTGTCTATTTTGAATATTGTCAGCATAACTGTGTCAAGAGTTCTCAGATTGCAGAAAGTTCTAATTTGATATTTCATTTTTCGTGCGAGGATCTGTGGTGTGTAACCAGAGGATCTGATAGGTTTTTTTTTTGTTAAAATCATTTAACGGGAAGTGTAATTTTACAGAATGATTTTTTTGGATACATTATTTTTCTTGAAAAAAGATTATCATTTGGGTTTCTAGGGTCTATATGTTGTTAGGCATAACTCTAAATCAGATATATCAACCCCTTTACCGCTAAGGACCAATTTAAGTATTATACTTGAAACCATCGCACATTGTCTAAATAAAAAAAGCTTAAATAAAGAGGAGCTATTGCAAAAATACGAAAATTGAATTGCAAAAATACGAGTTTACTTCGTCACTCCCTCTGTCCTGATGTTAAATTAAATAACACCTTCCTACCTACTGCTGACAGAGCACGCTATCTTTGGCTATAAATTGGCAAAGTACTAACCTGGAACCCCCATGCCCAACTGAAAAGGATGGACACTAACAGATTATTTCGTATCTTTCCAAGAATTTTAGGCAAACGATCTAAATTTATTTTTAAAAAACTAGGCTTACATTATACAATATGGACCTCAGAGGTATGGAAGGGATTCCGCTGAGCATGCTAACGTTTACCGTATCCAATCCTTACAATCCAGAATCCTAAGAAAAATTACCAATGCCCTTTATTATGTCTCTTACATAGTGATCCATTCCATTTGTATCCGGTCTAATAAAATTCCATTATCAAAGATTTCATAACTCCTTGTCACATCATCATAATTCTTTGCCAATCAAACCGTACCTATAATCCATCCCGTCGACTGAAATGTTAGTGGCCCCTGTGACCTTTTAAATTAACTTCAATGCCATGAACACTGCTGAGTGTTTTCTTCAAATGTAATTCATGTCGTTTAAAATTCATCACATTTACTTATTGTATTTATTGTACAGTTGAAATTAAATTATTGAAAAGAGAGAAAGAGAGTACAAAAATTGTGGAACTTGTGGCGTCAGTATTATGCAGTGCTATTAGATATATTAGATGAGTGCTATTCAGTTCAGTGTTTTTGTTGCGCTCTACCGGGCCACCATATAACCACTTCTCTACCTGCTAAGATTTGTAGGTAGGTACTTACCTTCCCCTCTCCAAACTCGTGTGTAGGACATTTATGCAAAATTTGAAGTCATTGCAAAGAAAATTGATCATTTTGTAATATAATTATTGTACTAACAATAGAAGGAGCAGAAAGTCGTATGAGTGTTTCACTACAGATTTTTCTTTCTTTTATTATTTATGTTATCCTTTATTTGCATCATTTTTTACCGTATTTTTTTTTTCTTCCATAAGATAAAAAAAATTGTTTATATTCATAAGAGAAATGTGAAAGAGAATATAATTTATGTAGTACGATCTGCGAACACCAGACATCCCTACTGTAAAAATGTGTTCGTAACAAAATACATCGTCCACACTTTCCCCGTACCACCACACACACATACACACAAAAACACATACTTCCGCTTTCTTTTTTTCCCTCTCTTACCTTTTTTTTCCTATGTGACACACGTAAGCGTGGAGGACGACCACTCAACAGCACATTTGTGCTGGAGCTGTTTCTCATTCTTCTAGTTCCATGTAGAACTAACAAAGTGTAGACGACACTCTATTTTTGTTGTTCAAAAAGCTGCCACTACTATCCACTTCCGGCGCTTGCTTGCGCTCCATCTATTTTTCTACAAAGAAGGAAGAAGAAAAAAAGGGAGAGAAAAAGCCCATTCTACGGGAAAATTTCCTTTACTGACAGGGAATAAATGTTGCCATTTTCTCCTTTAGAAAACCTGAAAGGAAATTTCTAGGTATGACTGTGTGTGTGTGTGTGTGTGTGTGTGTGTGTGTGTGTGTGTGTAACTGTATGTGAAAGTAAGACTATGTAGAGATCCCTGAGTTGATTCCCTTTTTTCTGTAACTAAGATTGTAAGAGTAGTAGTGGCTTTCGAACAGTGCTAGGCATCTCCTGGTTCTGTAGAACAGACAACAGCGTAGATGCCATTGCTAGCAGAGGTATGAGGTGGATGTTCCTTTAGAAAAAAAAACGGGATAGGGTCGTTCTCTGTTCCTCACTTTCTCACGCTATCTCTCTCACTCTTCTGTACAACGGACCTGGAATAATAAGGAGAAAAATATCTGTAGCCATAGGAGTGACATCGTCTTCGTCGTACAGAGGAGTTCTTTTGGTGGGGTTTTACGGGGGAAAATAGCGGCACAGGATAGAAGAAGGGAGCTTGCATACAGTGTACGACATTCTTTCTTCAATGGAATGATCGGGGGCGAAGAGTTGAGCGTTAGCTGTAGAAGAAGTTTGGAGGAAAGTATGTGTGGGTGTGTGAGTGTGTGTGGGGGGGAGGTGGAAGGGTGCAGCGCGCAGTGAACACGTGTAGTTGGGCTGTCGCTCGATCTCCAGCTCCGGGACTCCAGTGCTCCATACCTTGGGGTCCCTCTCTCTCTTACACACACACACACACACTATTTACAACATTCCAACAGTATATCGAACAGTTATCTGTGATATACCCCTTAGCCGGTCATAGAACACTAAACTAAACCAATCATGCGTTCACAAAAAAAAATTTTTACTTTTTTTCCAACCTTTTATCAGGATTCAGTCACTCAATATAATACAAATATATTGAGTTTTTACTGCACTTTCTCCGCACAATTTTGTAAGATGAATTTTACCAATATCAGTATCCGTGACAATTGCATCATTTTGCGCTGTATGTGAGTTGAAATATCTTCTTTTTCCAAATTCGAATTTCACGGGCAAAACCACAACCAATAAAAAAAAAACTCTGTCGCTAATTTAACTATCACAAACAGCTTACTTGGTTTTGCAAGCTCGTGTTTTTATTTGAAATCTTTCAAATAAAGTTGTAGAATTGTATCAGTACAGGAAGCTACACCAGGTCCAAAGAAAATAGAACCCCTAATTCAAGAAAGTCGCACTTCCGGTTGATGAATTTTGCCTGAATCCACCGTGTCAGAGACGGTGGTAGTAGTAACTAAACGGAATATCATGTTTGAGCTTCCTATAATTTTTCTTTTTTTTTGAGGAACTACGTTCACACACATACTATTTTTTCGTCTTCATGTACCTCAAAATATGTATATTTCCGATGAAAACTCAATTTCGAGAACTTGTCCTGAACGCAATATTTTCCGTTACTAGGAAGGGAGTGAGAGGAAGTAAAAATCTGATGACTAGTATAATATTAAACTACAACTGGGATCATGAGTGTCATATACATATATACATACATAATATACACCCTTAAGTAAATATTAAAATATGCAAATTTATTATAAGTCATCCTGGGGTTCAATTATGTTTACGATTTTGAAGTGATTAATTTGGAAAGGAATATGGAACAAGGTTTGGATTTAGTGAGATTGTGAAGGTAAGCAAAAGGGGTTGAAGGAAACCAAGAGGTCCAGGGTGCCAGGGGTTAGTTTGCCTGGTAGTTAGTGTCTCCTAGCAGGAATAGTTCTCTTACTTGGTGAGTAGTGAGTGAAATTAGACAGCCGGCCAACCATCTGAACATGTTCACGCACACACACACACACACACCGATAGCGAGACAGACAGACAGACACAAGTAGAGAGTGAGAGAGAGACAGATCGTTGTGATAGTGGGGAGACAGTTATACAATGTTTAACTGGCCGGAGCTAAAACCCTTTACTCCACGACACATCCCCTCTACCACCCCTCGAAATCCCGTCCTCACCATACTAGCTTACACCCGGGGACTGTTCATAGTATTGGACGGTTGGTTCAATCTGGTTGCCCCCATCTATCTCTCTCTCTCTCTCCCTCTTTATAAGTCTCTACGTCACTAAATTGAATACATGCAGTAATTCTGTCACTAGGTAGCAGCACTACACAGCAAAGGCAGTCGTTTCCCTCCTTTTCATTCGTCTCTCTCTCTCTCTTTCTCCTATTAATCATTGTCTATTATTCTCTAGCATTCCTCAATCTCAGAAACCTCATTCTAACTGTGGGCGTAGCTTTGTCCGAGTAGAGAGGCATTTTGAATGTGTGTGTGTGTTTGTGTGTTGTGTGTGTGTGTGTGCGTGTAAGAGAGAGATGTATTCTCTCAATTCTATACAATCAATTTTCTTCAAATTTGGAATTCTTAAAGCCCAATTGATTGTCCACAGTTTTATACAGGAAGGGCTACCACCCTATTTTAAGTTGATATAACAACTGTATGTTTGTAAAGAGAATGACAAAAAAGAGAAGCCATTGCGAAATGAAACATTCCATTGTGACAATATAGGTGTGTCTGTACATATAATACAGTCGTCTGAACTAGCATGTCTGTCGGTCCGCCCGAGAAAGACAAGAAATTACACCCATCAACTGTCTCTGCAGGTCATCTGTATTAATAAATGTTTGAGGTGTCAGGTTTTCGGAATCTTTCTGAAAATCTTGCCATTTCAAGCTATGCCCAATATCTTAAGAATAAGGGAATAACGGGGCGGAAGAATCACGATCTTTTTTGATAGTCAGGCCGCACTAAAAGCCTTAAACGCTAACTGCATCAAGTGGTGGATTGTTGAAAAATGCCTGGCTAATCATAATAACTTCCGGCAAGGTTGAGGGCATTCAAGGAAACGAAGAGGCCGATAGATTGGCAAAGGAACGCCTCACGACCGCACGATTGGTCCTATGCTTTTCTATGGCATCTCAAATAAAACCTACTATGGGGATATTGAGAAATGGCTAACACAAAAATACACATTTCATTGGACAAACATTGGGAGGCAGAAGCACTCCAAGATTTTTCTAAAGGGCCTTTTAAAGACCCACACAAACAAAAGCAGAGCTCGTCTTTCGAGAAAGCATGTACATAGCATGGGTCTGTCTATGGATCCACTCCGTGGGAAATGTGGGCCAGAAAGAAATGAAAGCTGTTTCACTTTCTTGGAGAGTATGAGCAGTCGCAAACGATTCCAAAAAATTTGGTGCTCAGTCCTGGCGTTTTTTTATTGGGCACATTGTGGCTAAGTAACCACACAGTGTAGGGCTTTCTGTGGGAGTTTTCGATTAGATTAGGCTGGGATAGTAAAATGACCATAGCATTTAGATTATGTGAAAAGTGCCAAATAAAGATCTTAATATTTAAATATTGCCTTTTTGTATGAATGTGTAATGTTAAGTGTAAATATATATATTAGTTTTTACTTAAGGCCATGATCCGTAAGGGGTGCAAGAAATATTGAGTACTCCACCCCAAATAGTTATAGAAAAATATAGGTTCAATTTCATATATGTTTGGCCAGTTGTCGTTAGGTAACCAGTAGTTTAACCCAAGCAGTATAGTGTCCATCAGAGCTAAGATAAGAGGTACGAAGGACCTTAGATGTTGTGCATCTTTCAAATAACAAAAAAAAAAAAGGAAAAGAATATTGCTAATTTAAGGGTTTGCAGTATATATGTATATTTATAGTGATAAATAAGATAGCTCTTTCCAGAGTCAGCTATATTAAAGAACTGTCTCATAGAAGCGACTGTTGGATAATCAATAAAAATATTAATTTTTTTTTTATTAAGCTCCTTGGTTTTGTATAGGCTGTATTTGAATTTATGATTATTGGAGATTTTTATGAACCTTTAAACAGCCTTCACGTTCAAAATATTTTTATTATAAGTTTCAAACTATTACATTAAAATTGTACACCCAACGTTTCGACACCTTCACGTGTCATCTTCGGGGGTATTTTTTGAAATTCTGCAAAGGTAACAATCAATTTTACAATATGCATTTAAAACCTTTAATAATTTATTACAGCATAAGTATTACTAATGTCCACAATTTAGCTTACCTATGAATATAAATGCTACTATATACTTGTTGAAACTTTTTTATAGAATTCAAGAGAGTCCCTGTGATTCAAATTTGGTTTTTTAAATATGTTTTTCATCTGCAACTATACGTTGCTAATCCAATTTAGTCATGTATTTAATAACTCTTGAATTTCATTTATTTAATTTATTAAGTTTTGATTTGTATTTTATCAACCACGTGGTTACTATATTGTCCAAACCTGTTATCACTTACTTTATTGAACGTTTATATATAACTGTAATTAAGACAAATTTTTTTATTATATGTTCCATTGTATTCATTCAATCATTATTTAAAATTACATTTATTGAAATTATTTTAATTACTTACTGGTTAATTTTGTCACACCTCACTATCTAACCATTCTCGGTGGACTGAATTTATTTTGGCTGTTAGTATTCTTGTGACGTAATTTTGCCATGTGTATATCTAACCTGTAGTAAATTATATTCATTTGTTTTTATTTTTATTTTTAAATTATTTTATTTTAATTATTAATAATTATGTATATACTTTAAATTTATATCAATATATATATATATATTTTTTTTTCTCTCTTGAATTCTATAAAAAAGTTTCAACAAGTATATAGTAGCATTTATATTCATAGGTAAGCTAAATTGTGGACATTAGTAATACTTATGCTGTAATTATTAAAGGTTTTAAATGCATATTGTAAAAATGATTGTTACGTTTGCAGAATTTTAAAAAATGACACGTGAAGGTGTCGAAACGTTGGGTGTACAATTTTAATGTAATAGTTTGAAACTTATAATAAAAATATTTTGAACGAGAAGGCTGTTTAAAGGTTCATAAAAATCTCCAATAATCATTAAATTTTTTATTGTTTTTTTTTGGCTTCATCGGTAGATAGATTAAAATTGGAATTTGAAACTTTTTCTGTGGGGAAAAAAATTATTTGGGGGGTTCTGGACGATTTGTGATGTTAGGTTTAATTAAAAACTGACTTTTCATACTTTCTTGAGATCGACAGAAGCACTGCTTAATTGTTTTGCAACTTGGTTAAATTCAGGTTGTTTATAAATCGAGAATTGTATATTATGGTTTAACCCCACTAGTTCGAATTGTATTAATTGTAGCGAGAGAAAGCATCAGAAGTGCACCATTCAGGAATGAATGCAGGAATAGGTGTGCTGAAACGTTTGCTTTCAGCACCACGCTGGATGGCAGTTATTTATAGCAACATAAAGAACAACTTTACTGGTTGTATTGTTTGTCATGGATTGGGGAGTATTGTGAATATTGGCACTTTATATTTACAAAATATTCAGGTTTGCCAACCTGCTGATTATTTGGTTTTGCAAGAGAAGATAATATTTTCTTTACATGGTAGGCCATTTAGTTGATGATCAGTGCAATGTATAGAAAGATGTGTTTTGAAAGAGGAAAGATCAATATGATGAAGAAATTGGATGGAGGGAATGGAAAGGAAATATTGGATCTAAGAAATAGAGAGTATTTTTTTTCGTCTTCTGCTACTACTACTTGTGTCTTTTTGCTTTGATAGGAAGGTCGTCCTCTATATATGAATGTACAGCGGTCTGGTATACAGATAACTGGAATGGGAAGATGGGATGACTGGATGGGTATCATGTATGTTGTGATGTTTCTCTACTCCCCTTTCTAAGAGAAGGAAGAATAAACAGGAGGAAGTGGACAAGGTAAACCGGAAGTGGCAGTGGTAGCGAGACGGAAAAAACAAATAAAATAGAGGAGAATAGAAAGAAAGGTAGTGGGAGAGAGAGAAAGACAGAGTACAAGTTAGGAAAATGGACAAGGTCTTCTTCTTCTTCTTAGGGATGGCAAGGGCGACCAAGTTATTGTAACAGTCACTCATCCCTCCCACACAGTCACAACATGCTATGTGCGCGCGGGGTTCGGGGTAGAGGGGCCAGTTAGGAGTTTTCTGGTTGACTGTAAGGGAGGAAATCACATCTCTTAGGGGTCGTCTGGTCTCATCTACTACTACCACTACTGCTGCTGCTGGCTCTGGCTGCCTCAGGGAGATCTTTGAACTGTACTGGCTCTTGTAGAGGGTGTGCTGGTGTTGGTGTATGTATACATATATATAGGGAAGTGTTGTAGAAGTGGCCACCCTTGCATAACTTATGACTGTTGTTTTTACAAGACTTCCACCTCCATTCTTGCCGTTGTTGTGTATACCCGCTCACTGCTGCAGCACACCCGCCCCTACCAAAGAGGGAAAACTTAGCCAACTCCCAGACCGAAACCCACCCTAAACGCATAGCACTCTCCCTAATCAATAGTCTGGTCAGTATTATCGTCCACTGCCAGGCTTCATCATTCTCTAACTTACCAAAATTTTTTGCATATGTCTTCAGTTTCTCTAATATCATTGATGCTAAGTTTATTTCCCAAACAATGAATTTATTTAATAAATTAGTATAAACAATAAAAAATTAATCATTAGATTTTTTTCTGCAATCGTGTAATAATAATTTGACAATGTAAATCATAACTAGTGAGTGAAGTTATACTTTTAATTACAAGTGACGTAATGTAATTTTATTCAACAAAGTAAAAGTAATATTATTCAACTCTAACTTTCCGAAATCTAATGGCAATACGCGAGGCAACAAGAACATATTGCGACAAATTCCAAATAATATCGGATAAATCGAATTGAAAGAAAGCAGATTATAGAGAGAGGAAGTATTCGACATTGATTCTCAATATTTGCGCCTTTTCATATTTTTATTTTATATTCACACACAAGTGAAGTATCAATTCACACAAGTGAAGTATCAATTCACACAAGTGAAGTATGAATTCACACAAGTGAAGTAACAATTCACACAAGTGAAGTATCAATTTAATGCAGAAAAAAAGTGAATGCGTAAAGTATTTTTACACTTTCGTACAGTTTCATACTCGTTGCGCTCGTGTAGTCCTGATAAAAGCATTATTGTACTCCCTGTCTGATAAATAACTGTATTTTAGATAAATGATACTAATCTGATGTGAAACACTCACACCACTTTCTCTTACTCTTGTTAATACAATCATGTAATCATAATGGGCTATATTTTGAACAATAATATATAATTCATAAAAGGTAAAAAAAAAAAATGAGCATTTAACTCTCTACCTTTCTATAGCAGTTCCTGAGGAAGGACACCGATGATGTCTGAAATGACGAATAAACTTTCAAAGATACTTGTAATAAAAAATTGTTTTTTTAATTGAAAAATCTTTTTTCTGCATACAATCTATTATAATAAGTTAAGCTTTGAATTTAATTAAACGTGGACCTGTTGATATGTATGTAAATTAAAATAAAATATAGTTACTTATATTTATAAATATCAGCAAACTGGAAGAGATGGATCACTTTGAGTTTGCTGTAATTACACTGTTAAGGTATATATTTATATAAGTAATGTAAAGGTAAGAACATCTTTAGGGGGGGGGAGTGACGTACTGCCTGGGGGGGTCGGAGGTCGCTTCAATCATGTTTCACTGCTGTATGTTGTATTATGATGGTGCACACATCATCATCATCATCATCCACCTCCATTCACTTCCCCCATTTTTTCCTTTCGTATTTTATTTTTATGTTTTTTATTTCGCTACTTCCTTCTGCGCCTCCACTCTTTATCATGACGTAAACAAAATTGGTTCCATCTTCTTCTTCTCAAGAGCACTTGTTTATTTTTTTTTTTCTCTTCTACATCTACTGCTTCACTTTTCTATATCTGATATTGCGGTGTAACCTTTCAAAGGGAGAACTAGTAAATGTTAGAGACAGACAGATAGACCTTTGACCTCTTTATAAATCTATCCCCAACACACTTTTCAGCCAGTTATCTGAGATTATATAAGGTCTATGTGTCCCGGGCACGCAGAATAAACTGGGCAATTTCAAATCTCAATATATGGTAAAAACTGAATTACCTTGTATATATCTTTGATACTTTGTATTTTGTAAAAACAGGCTAACCATCCCCTATATACCTTTGTATTTATCTACATTTTCAAGGAGAGATTTTACAGACTTCTTCTGGATACTATACTTATATATATATACATAAAACATATACAGACTCTTCTAGCTAGCTTTATTTTCCACTCCATTGAATACTAACTACTCGATTTTATAGTATAAGTTAAACCTTACTGCTTTTCTTTTATTTATTTATTTTCCTTCTGCTTTAAAGATATATTTAGCATATTTAAAAGAAAAAAGTATTACATGTAAGTACTAACTGAATTCTGTACCTTAAAAGGTGCCACAGCAATTTTTGCTTACTAACTGACAGACCCCTCCAAACCCCTCCTTTAAAATCAATTTTGGTCAGAAATATGTTTCAATTAAAAGTACGTAAGACGGTTCCATTTTATGCAGCAAACATTCCAAGTTTAAACAAAATCATTGTGATCGTTTGCAATAAAATCCAAAAATTCAAAAAAGCTGCTCTGTAAAATTGAACTTTCGGTTAGCCGATTTTCTTCAAATTTGGAATTCTATCAATGCTTCTAATGTGTATTAATATGACGTAAAAGATAAAAACCATATATTATTCTGAAATGATACTTTAGAGGAAAGCTTAACGCCCCAAAAAATCAATTTTTGCCCAGGAAAATGTTTCAAATAAAAGTGATAGGCATTTATGTGCGTAAATAATATAAGAAATTTATAGAAAATCGTTGGAGCGGTTTTTTGAGAAATATCAGGAAAACTGAAGAAAACATTCAGTAATATCGTACCTTCGATAGATTGGATTTTGCCCGAAATGTTTATGTATGATGCGATGGTGGTATGTGAACGGAATACCATGTTCGAGCTTTCTGCGACTTTTTTGTTTTGGAGTTATTCTGTTAACACATAGGCAAATACAGACACACACACACACACACACACACACAAATATATTTTTTCACATTTTGGGGACCCCAAATCATTTATTTCTGGTGAAAAGTTAATCTTGAAAATCTGGCACGATCGCTGTAACTACTTCCTCCTTACAAGGAGTAAAAGCAGTAAGAAATGTGGCAAGAGTTATGCAGGTATACTTGAGTGTGGCCTTTGTGACAGCGCACTCTGTCCAACCAACAAAGCTTGTAGTGGAAATTAAAACTGAAACCTAACTGACAGACCCCCAGAACCCCTTTTAAAATACATTTTTCCAGAAAAATATTTCAAATAAAAGTGCTGCCTTATTATCTATGCAAATGAGCATTCCAAGTTTTAAGGAAATAAGCTGTTTTAGAGGAGGAAATCCTCCCAAAAATCCAAAAACCAATTCTATAAAATTGCAACTACCAGTTAACGGATTTTCTTCTAATTTGGAATTCTACCCATGTATTTAGTGTTTCTAAATGTTAGACAGTTGGTAGAACCATACATTGCATTGAAGTGGTACATTAGAGGAAAGCTCAATATTATCGGCTTTCCTTTGGCGAAACAGAATTCTCCCAAAAAATCAATTTTTCCCTGAAAAATTTTCAGCTAAAAGTGATAGGCACTTATATGTATAGTTAGCTATGAAGGTCGAAGGAAACTTGTTGCACTTCAGGCACTTTCAGATTTTGAATGTAACCTTGTCCTTGTAATACCTTCGAACCTACCTTCTCCTTGTGATACCTGTACGGAATACTGAATTTGCGTTTCCCGCAATATTTAAGATATTTTGTTCCACACACACACAAATATACACAAACACATTCGCTAAAAACATTTTTCTTTCGTGCTCAGAGGGCTTACAAATAAGACAAGTATTTCCGGTGAATACACAATTACGAAAATTTGACACGATCGTTATACTTCCCATTCATTACGGCAATAAGAGAAAGTAAAACAAAAAAAATGTTTCTCTTTTGATAAATTAATTAATTAATTAAAAAAACAAACAAGTTTTACAAATATTTTTATGGGCTACTTGTTGATTGAAGTAGTTGTTATTCGAGCTGCTGAAACATTGCTTTTAGCTGTTGTTGTTACTTCAAGTTAGAAAGACAAGCAATCTGATAAGGATTATAGTTTATTTCTTTTCTTTTCTTTTTTCTTTATTCTAAAACATGATAACTAATTAGATGAAGGGAGGGGGAGATGAATAGAAAGTCAAGATCAACTTTTGCATTTTTGTTTTTCCTAATACTGATAGTGGCCTGAGTATACAACAGACAATATGTAGTACAA